>WBMW01002245.1:257900-277260 GCA_013396635.1 Penelope pileata
GCCGTCCACGCGCTGCCGCCGCCCGCCTCGACCCGGCGGCCCCAGGCGGCCTCCCGGTCCCGTGGGGTGAAAAGCCGCCGCCGTTTCCTTGGGGCTTGGCGGTTTTTAACGTAAATCGTCGTTGCGAGGCGGCGGTGAGCCCCGCGCTGACGGAGAAGGGCGGGCTGAGAGGGATGGAACACCTCCGAGTTCATCCCCGTTAGCGCTGGCACCCGGGCAGGTGCCCGGCGGCCCGGGCGTGGCGAAATGGTGGCTGCAGCACGGGCACGGGGGCCGAAGAGAAAATACATTTTTTCAAGACCTCCCAAGAAATGTCATTTCAATGCCCCTCTGCCAACCAAATATCTTGGAGAGTCTGTTTCAAAAAAAAAAAAAAAAAAAACTAACCAAACAAAAAACCCCACTACCACCACCACCAAAACCCCACCAAATACCCCAAGCAGCAGTTAGAGGGGGAAATACCTTAATTAAGCACGTTTTATTTATGGATCTTTCTTACTTTTGCCTTAATCCAGGATATTAGAAAGAATCTATAATACGAACGCTTCCTGAGTTGTCACCGTGGTGTCGGAGATGAAACTTTTTTACTTCAGAAATAATTAAGAGCAGCTCTTTCTGAATTCTGATTGAAACAGCTTTTTGTTTATGTTTTAATGAAAAAAATGACATTTTGACACCAGGCTAAAACAAGGGAGGATTTCTATGAGTACTACTGACTCATTCTGAAATAACAAGAATAATACACTGAAAAATGGAAAGGCTTATAAAATAAGTCCGTGAAGCAGATCCTTGAGTTTTTCCTGAAAAGATCATTCATTAAGTATTGATTTAAATAAAATTGACTTGAACTTAATGAACAATATTAGATTTCTTCTGAAGTAGTTCTTAAATGGCAAATTTCTGACCAGCTCCATCAGTTTTGCAATATCTGTGATCATCTGCAAATTTCTCAGTCTCACTGAATGTTCCTTTATTTCTTAACGCCATTAAGCCTCTTTCTCTCTACCTGAATAAGAATGCATCAATTGTGAAAATGGTTATTCTGAAAAGACAGGTGGAAGCCAGGCTTCTGTGCTTTCTCTGCTTTTCCATCTATACATCTGCGTGTACAGGTGTGTGTGGAGCAGTTCAGAGAACAAGGGGTTTAGCTGGGACGGCTGAATAAAGAAGTCCTGGCTCCCACCTCACCTCTCAGCCACATGAAGCCCACGCTTCTAGCACAGCATAGTGAAGCATGCCTGTACTCCAACTTGCTTTAAGCAATGTTGCTTTTAATGACTTCAAGCCACTCTGCAAAGAGTAATTGCTAAATTCTGTGTAAAACTACTTGGAATTTTTGTTCCAAACCTTTCCTGAAATAAAAACTGGTGTTTCAAAGGGAAAAATGTTGGCAGAAAAATCATTCAAAACACTGATTTTTCAGCAGAATCCTGAAGAATTATCCAGGAGATTAAAAGCAGGGAGTTGAATGAGTTTATCTTCCCTTGTTCCTTTTAAATAAATATATACCTAAAACAAAGGAACGGGACCTGCCTAAAGGGAGATACTGAAGAATCAAGCCTGCTTTTTAACTTGCCTTTGATTTTTGAACCTTTGGAATTTATATATCCAAACTATTTTCTAGTCATAAAAGCTGGACACCAGCGTTTTTTGAGGGAGTATGATAATGATTCCAGGAACTGAGGCTGCAAGGAAAATGCTATGCACTGTGATGGATTGCAAGAGGTGGCAGCCGTTGTGAAGGGATGCTTTGATGCTGGATGCTCAGCAAACGCTGTGGCATTACTGTGCCTCAATGCCCATGGCTGAAGAGAGAAAAAACAAGGAAGAGAGGATGGATGGGGGCCAGTGTTGCCCTGTGTTGCTGGCAACCTCTGTCAGAAGCTGGTGTGCATCTCTGCCACCCTTGGAGTGAATCCCCACGCAGGGTGCCTGGTGGCAGCCAGACAAGGCCCCTGCGTGTCATCACCAGTTCTTCCCTACGGAGCATCGCACTGAAGGAGGTGGCTCCAATGCAATTGCTTCTTGGCTGCTGTTTCCTAAAGTGACTGCAAACTTTGAAGGAATTCAAAAGCACTGTTGTTTTCAGCTGGGCCTGGGGACCTCTGTTTGGAAGAGATTAATACATTATTTAATTTGGAAAGCATACTAAATTCCATTTTTAGTTCATTACACTTCACTCCCCAGTGAAAGCAGCCATGTCATTACAAGTAAGATTGCTTTGATATTTACCTGAGCTCAAAGAATGCCATTTCTCAATCTTACTGAAGACGACAAGCAATAATTAGGAGGGGGAACACTGTCTGAGGAATAAAGGATAATAACAAAGGCATCATTGCATCTGTTGTTAAAATACTGAAATAAAATAAGGCTAGGCTTGTACCATCCCATTTCCTTTTACAAATGGTAAGGATTTAACACCAATTAATTTCATTTGGCATTATCACCAGCATCTTTCAGTGAATGTTCTTGCCAGGTCAGGGTTGGGAGATGAAAGGAATATGCATGTTTTTAAAATTCTATCATAACAAAGTTAAAACAATTCAGGTATCGATGTATCACACTCATCCACTGCCTCTGCTGAAATCTGTGGACAGAAGGGATAATACTTTTGATGCAGTCATGAGCTGGTGGGAGAGTAATACCATGTGAAGGCAGCACATTTCAAGAGAATAGGGAATAGGGGGTACAGCAGACCAGAAGGCCAACACTGACTTTATTATGCTCCAGGTAAGAGGTAAACAGTGATACTCCTCTGTGACCCTGTTCACTTCCCATCATTTGACATATCTGTTTTATCACAAACTCTGTGTGCAGCGACTGCTCTTTGCCATGACTACTGGGAGTGCCTGGGATGGTTGAGTTTTAATACCAGCCTAGGCTTCTGTAATGCAAATAATTAATGAAAAGCTTATTGTGTCTTTACTGTAAAGACAGCGCCTCAAACACAATCATGATAAATGAAAAACAATCTTTCTCATTTTATCCAGGTCTCTTTTTGTTCTGCCAAAGCCACAAACAAAGCAGGGAAAAAGCGGTAAAAATAGCACATTTAGTTTTGCATTCCTGGTAGGGCTTTGATGACAACCACACACAGTGGATTATATATACTTCACTTCCCAGCTAATAACATAAACCATTCATTCCTTTCCAACAGACTATACATTCCAAAAATGTTTCATGTATATTTAATATACTGATTATTTCCTCCATTCAGTTACTAAAGGCAAATTAAATATACCTAATAATCCCTACCATTTCTATAGACCCTTTCATCCAAAGGTCCCAAAGCATACTGCAGTTGTTAATTTGCCATGAAAAACACCCTGCCACAAAGCTGTGAGAATAAATGATTTTGGTAGCTGAATCTAATATACTTTTTGGTTTCAATATGACCCACAATCACTTTTGGCTTTAGGGAAAGGGAAAACATTCCTTTCCAATTGAAAGGAAATGTTCTGTTTGACCTAAAACACTCTCAGAGTATTTCTGGAAAAAAAAACTTGAAAATTTGGAGAGAAGTGACCAGATTCATAAGGAATATTGCTCAAATAAAATAGAAGCTATTGCCTGCCCTTTGTAGCTTGGGGGCTAGGACAGTTTTGGAGGCAAATGAAAACTAAGACCCACATTCCACTCCCCTTTCTATTTAAGAAAACGCTCTGCTCTTTAGGTAGAGCTTTTCCCAGAATGTGGAAGATCCATTAACTTCCTAAGAGCCAGGGGACTGGAGGTGTGAACTCAGGGTTGTCCCACAAGTACTTGGGTATGAGACAAAGTTTAAGGGCACATCTCTGCTATTTAGATATATTTTCATCTGTTCCAGTAGTTAGTTTATTCCCCTTCTTTTTCCTGTTCCTATTAGAAAATGATTTTGTGGGAGGAAAGAAAAAAAGATTCAGTTTTCCTCATGCAGTTCCTTTTGTTGCAAAAGTAAATCAAGGCATAAAAAGACTGCACTACTCAAGTCACTAAACTCAGTGTGAGTTTTAACATTAACGTCAGTAAAAGCTGGATGGCATCCAGCACCACTTATTGGCAGATCTGAGACTGGAGCCCAGGAGTCCCTGCTTGTGGCCCTCTGCTGTGACCTTGCTACAGCACAGATGCCTCAGCACAGCCGCAGAATTAGCAGATTTAGGTTTTGTTACACTTTCATTTGGATAGCGGCAAGTACTATGCACGTTGTAGTTGTTTTGATGTAGTTTAACATTGTGGGAAGTAATGAAACAAAATTAAGGATAGTAATTAGGAAAAATGTAAACAAATAACAAATTAAGGAAGCTGGAAATTACTGCCTACTATGTATGCAAAATGCAATATGGATTTTGTATATAAAGCCCCAATTTTGTAAAATCTTCTGACCAAGCAACCCTTTAGTGCATGGGTGTGCAACGTTCTGGCTTGCCTTGCTCACAGTTAATAAGATAAGAATTGTCTTGGGTCTCATATAAACATAGCTAACATATATAAGCAACAAAACTTTTTCAGTATATATTTTTTATTAAAACATTAAAAAGAGAACAACAAGTACATAAAACTAGTGGGATATTTGATCGTTTTTGTGAAACTAATGCATCAGTCTGGTTCGATGGAAGTGGTTGCAATTCTTAGTGAGGTCTCAAGGTGTTTGTCAGAGATTTTTGATGAAATTTTACTCTTCCTGTGCTAAATCCTTGCAAACAATTGTTCACAAATGTACATACTGCCAAAAAGCAATGACATGAATAAGGCATGATTGTGAAGCAAGGGATATTTTAATTTGTAAGGTCTTACAAAAGACTACAAAAAAGATGTGATCAGTTTTTTGAGGTGAATATCTGAATGCAACTCTATACCTTCCGTTTGAAAATTTGCGGGTAATGTATTTATGTTGGCTGAAAATGGAGTTGCAAATATACAAAGAAATTGATGTTTTTTCTGGAAATTTTGAAATCTATTCTCACATTCCTTTATCAAAATGGCAAGCAAGGCTGCATATTTTTCACTGTTTGCTTTTGTTGTTTGTTTTCGCTTTGACTGTGTTTAGCATGCGTATCACAATGCATAAAATTATTTGCCATCACTTGAGTTGGCACTGCGCTGCGCCCTCCCTGTGTCCTGGTTTCAGCTCAGACAGTGTTAATAGCACCCCGATGTTTGGTCGTTGCTGAGTGCTGGGTGCCCACTCAGGGCTGGGCCAGGCCAGTTGGTGGGGAAGAGCCGCCGCCATGATGGTGTGGCAGCAGGGGGTGGGCTGCAGCATGAGATGTGTCGGGCTGCATGCCTGGGCCGCAGGTTGGACATGCCTGCTTTAGGGGATTTAATTTTAGTATGTAGTATGTTTGCAGCATGTTTAATATCATTTTCTCTCAGACGTCTGTGATTTTGGTATCTTAAAGATTCATTTATCTTCTAACTCTCCAGAGACATGAGTGGGGCCCTTCTATTAATCTGGGCACAGTACAAATGCTAAGAAAGAATCAGATCTCGCCTGTGGAACTTATGTGGACGCTGTAGCTCCACCTTGTTTTCTTTAACCCTAAATTTTAAATACTTATCTCTCTTGTCCATATTTAGACAAAGCTAGTTCTGTAACTCACTACAGTAAAATTCAAACAACATTACAATATGTACACAGACCTCATCTTTTACATGGTGCCCTATTATGACAGGACAAGGGGTACTGGCTACAAACTGAAGGAGGGTAGATTTAGACTAGATATAAGGAGGAAATTCTTCACTGTGAGAGTGGTGAGACACTGGAACAGGTTGCCCAGAGAAGTTGTGGATGCCCCCTCCCTGGAAGTATTCAAGGCCAGGCTGGATGGGGCTTTGGGCAACCTGGTCTAGTGGGAGGTGTCCTTGCCCATGGCAGGGGGGTTGGAACAAGATGATCTCCAAGGTCCCTTCCAACGTGAACCATTCTGTGATTCTATGATTACTGGTTGTACTTTCTCAGTATGATTAAAAAGCCCCAAAGCAATTAGATATCGGAAGGATGTTTTTACTCAGCTGTCATTTCATCTACTTCAGAGGGTTCATTCAAATCTCTCGCTACAGCTTTGGAAAGTTGCAGTGTATTGAGTTCTTGCCTTTAAAAGATTTGCATCAGTGATACTTAGTAGAGATTCTCCCAACTTCCAGATCTGTTTCAGCAGCGACCAGTCATGCTGCCCTGCACCGTTTTTGCTCTGCGATTTGAATAATATCCAAAGTTTCATGTCTCAAGTAAGTCTTTTATTTTTGTTGTTTAGTCTTGCTTTTATGAAGTACCCAACAGTATTGACAAGTTCAAACAGTGTGAGCCCTGGAGGACCTTAATAGAGTGCCCAAGTTGTATGTTTAGACATGTTATTAAAGCACCTCGATTTGCAAATTGGCCTGCCAGTGTGTCAAGGACTGTATGTTGAGTGCTTGTCACTGTATGAAATACAGACACAGATGTGACCTCTGCCACCAGAGTCCCTTGTTCTTTCAACAAAAATGATAAAACAGAAAAATATCAAGCTTCTCCCTGTATATGCACTGGTACAGAACTGTTTTCTCAATTTCCTTGTGCCAAGTTACAAAATCCTCAAATTCACAAACTAGCAGAGCTTCTTGAAAGCAGTTTAAATACATCATTTTGCATATTTAAAGGATACATATACTGTTTTCTTCTCAGAAAGCTTATTTTGGCAGGCAATTGTCTGAACAACAGAGAAGAAGGAAACACCTAATGTCACCTATAACCTTATACCCATGTAAACTTGATTGAGAGAATGACTATAGCAGAATGTATTATCCTCATAAAAGATGTAGTAGGAGGGACAACGTTACCTGGAATGATAGTGTAAGACAGTGAGAGCAAATAAGTAACAAGGTGTGCAACCGTAAGAGTTTAGTACTGTGCCTACAAATATTCAAATAAGCAACTGCTGATTGCCAACTGATTATAAGTGAAAGTCAGGGAATATATGCAAAGGAATACACAGTCACAATTTCAGTTGTATGCATGTACAGGGAATGGATATGTAGAAAAGCTATAAATAGAACAAGGAAAACATGAAAGATGACAAGGAGACACTAAGAAGAAAAGAGGATATGAAAAGAAGAGCCTGTTACATTCAGTAATAAGAAGACTGCCTCAGTCAGGTACAATCTGTGAAGAGCTACAGTCGTAGGAGACTGCAATGAGTTTAGGGATTGACAGAAACTTCCACTTGGACTTGAGTTCCAGTAGCAAGTGGTCTGAGTGCAGTGATGGAGAGGGATGTCATATGCACAGGTTATACTAGTGGCAATAAAGCAACCAAGGCAGAAGGAGCTGGCTGGAGAATGGAGCCCCCTGGGAGCACACAGCAGGTTTAGAGTGGTCAGGGTTAAGAATAAGGGAAATGCAAAAGGTTGAATGTTCATTTGCTCTATCTGTACTGGGAGAGAGGGCAAAAATAAACAATGGTTGAGAAAGAAGTTAAATTCTCCCTGTAAATCAAGAAAAACAGCTGAAAAGTAGAAATTAAAAGGTAGACATGAAGCAGAAAGGGGACAGGTATTTCAGCATCAGGATAAAAAACAAGATATCTTGGAGTCTTATTCTGAGAGAGAATTTCTGAAGGAAAGATGGACCAACACCTAGTGCGAGAACAGTTTAAGCAGAGTAACAAGAGCCAAACAAAGTTTTCACTTTGATACTACAGGTAGGATTATTCCCCTTTTTGTTGAAGTAATTCTTCCAAGAAACACTAGGTCAGGCATGAGAAGTGCAGCTCTGAAACATGTGGTATTTTCTGTTAGAAGACAGTTTTCAGAAGTGCAGAAGTGAGTGTAGTTAGCATTCTCCCTTGTAATACTATATAAATAAGGTTGGCTTACCCGCCTACACATAGTACATTTAACATGTTGAAGACGAATTGACTCAATAAATTCTCTTGTCATAGAAAATAGTGAGAACAACATGTTGATGACATTGGAACAGTATGAGATTGTATTCTAAATGTTCCAACATCTTTGACACATTATTTCTGAGGTTCTAACATCACTGGCATGAGATTTCTATTTTCCAAGCTAACTGTATCATATTTCATGCTTTTGGCACCGAACAAAAATGTTCCTACTGTGGACTTTCCTCTGTTTGTCCCAGTCCCTTAAGTTCAGTGTGTGGGATCCACTTCTCCTCATGCCAGTAATTTCCCCCCGCCCCCCAAACTCTTCTCTATTTGCAACTGACAAGGTGACAGGCTGGATCCGTGTGCTGAACAGAGAATAAAAAGTATTTTTTAAGACATCACAACTATTCTGGCAAGTAATGCATGTTTTATGGCACCTCTTACCTGCTGACTTATCGCAACTTTGAGCACGGCAAGTTGCTCTGGTTAGAAGGAGAAACTGGAGATGGAATGTCATCCTGTTTGCCTGAGCAAAGGAGGAGTCAAATAGCAGGAGGACTGTCTCTGCTCACAAGTCGGTCATCTGGCACATTATTCAATGCCCAAATGCTCCTCCTGCTTTTTGTTAGAACCACACTTCCAAAGCTTGTTCATTTTACACTTAGCTTTCTCTGTGTTTTTCATACATACAAACCACTCCCACTGAAGATTCCCACTGAAGAACTTGGCTGCACTATGTAAATTCCTGAGCAGGTTTTTGTATCTTTGGTTCTGGACAGTGAATTTTGGATTGAAGTTCCATTGTTTCCGCTGCATAGTTTCATGAGGGAGCTTTACAGCTTCTTACAACTTTCCAGAAATAAAAGACAGCAATTAGGATAGTATTCAAAGCAGTTTATGACCACATCTGTAATTTATTTGCTCATCACTGCAGTTCAGGATAGGCTGACAACTTTAAGCCACTTCCAAAAAGAGGTAAGAGCCTTCAGAGAAGAATGACAAATGACGTAATTAAGACCCTATCATGTTTTTCCATTAGGATGTTCTCAAGTGCTGCTCCAAACCAGTCACACTTCATTGTATCTGTCTTTGGAGCTTTCTGCTCCTTGTGCAAGTTTCTTTCAGGGTACGTGGAGGCATCCCTTACAACACGCCCCTGAGCAGTACCTGCTGTGTGGGTGGAAGTTGATGGCTGAGGCATCCCATGCTTTGTGTCCTACCGGGGGGAGCTTGTTACTGAAGTATCTTTTGGAATTTTGAGGCTGACAGATATTTTCTCAATTTTCTGATAGTAGGGAAAGAGATAATCTTAACACTGGAAAAACTGTGATGTCCAGTGGAGAGCGTATTTCAAAGACTGAACCCCAAATTATCTTCAGTGACAGTGCTTGCATTCACTTCAGTTCTATGTAGGGTCCTATGCAAGGTTTATCCAGTTCAAGTTTTCCAATCAGATCTGATTCAAAAGCAAGATTTTTGGTTCAATGGAAGTTTGATGGGGCTTTTAGGATTTGATTTCAGTCCAAATCAAATCTAAGTGAGATATTTTCAAGAATTCTTCTGAACTGGAAGTTCCCCAAACCATTCAGCTGCTCACTGATTATCACAGCTAAAACAAGCATTGACTTCAAAAAGCAGTGATAGGGACTCAAACTCCCAGTTCCAAGTAGTTCCATCTGTGAATTGCTCTGTGGGAAGGACATGATAGTCTCCAAAGTTTGCCAGAAACTAAGGAATTGCTTTAGATCCAGTGAAACTGAACAGGGCTTGAGAAGCTTCTAAAACATGATCTTCATTTCAGTGGCACTGTTGCTACTGAAAAAAAAGGTCTGATCTATGGCACATCCTGCAGCTCCTATCCGTCCAGTGGGGAAACTCCATCCTGGAACATGTGCCTAAGCTTCCTTTGAATCTGAATGAAAATGGTTGCGTAGGAGGGATGGTGGACTCTGGGCCTTGTCCCAGCACATTCCCTAGACTGGGAAAGTACTCCTGGCTCACACACGAGAAACATCAGTATTACGTAGTCTCAGTTATCAAAAGCTGTCTTCAAATATAGCCCAGCAAATACAAAGTACTTCAATTTGTCCTTGTGGAATTCAAAATTTCTGAATGACCTAAAGTATTGTTACTCTACAGGAGCATCAGGAGGAAGATTTGCAGAAGTCTCTAACCCTCAACCAAGAATAAGGAGCCTATACTCCTGCAAGTTTAGAAGGAATAAGAAATGTTAATTCTTGTCTCTTGCTGATAAGAAAGTCAGCTGAACTGCCAACTGAGATGGTAGTTATTTAATAGATTTCCTGTAGTTCCCCAAATCTGTGATTCAAAATTTGCTCCCTGACTCATCTATGACTCACCCCAAAATCCTAAATCTAATTCATTCTCTCTGGTACAGTCTGTTGCAATTCATGTCTGTCAGAAAAAGATAGAGCAGGGCTGTTCTCTAAAGGAAGGTGTGCCACCAGCCAAAGGGGATCGCAGGACCATGAGGGCAGAGGTCTCACTTGCCGGGGCCTACCCCACGACACCTAAAGGACTGAGCAGAACAAACTCAGAGCAAGCGGTCAGATTCCCACACAGAATTCAGATCTTAAAGCACTATTATGTTGATGAAGCAGATCTAAAGTCAAGCTAGAAATTCTGTCCGTCAGGGCTAACGTTGCAGCCAGTGATCACTACACAGGCCCACACAGATGAGCCTGGTCCCAAACCAAGGCAGGATTAAGGATTAAGGTCCAGAGCAAGCAACTACCCAGCTGCTCCAACATAGCTCAGACAAGACCCAGGGCTGAGCTTAAATAGAGCTCCTGGTCCCGTGAGCATGGGTGGAGGCCACTGGTGAGGCTGGACAGGGCCATTAAGACTTGGTGCTGCACTCAGGGCCGCAACAGTGCCTTCCCAAATGATGGCTATGCCATTTTGTGAGGCAGTTCAAAAACTCCAAGCAAATAATAATTACTGGTCTTTATCAAAGAGTACCAGAAAGATCTGCTTGGAAAAATAGTGCCCCACAGAGATTTTCCTTGTCTCTTAACATTTCCTGGCCACTTTTTCTATGTCTACTTTGTAACTTTTGCAACAGAAATTGTACCACCTTGCAAGCCCTCAGGTATCCAGCTATTTTCAAATGCTGACATTACACTACAGCCTTCTGTTTCGATTGATCTAAAACCAGCCAATAAGGCTTATCACCTACTGCTTTCTTCCCATGTTCTATACAGAATTTCATCTCAAACCCTGAGCCATCCCACTGTGAACACAAAGATCTCACTGAGGTATGCTAAAGGAGAGAGTATATTTCAGGACAGCTGTTACCAACTGCACAGTGCTCTGATACCAGGTTCTCTCTGTGGGAATGACTTGGTTTCTTGGGAATACTTGTAGCCACTGTTCCACTGGGTTTGAACTCCAGCAAGATATAGGAAGGGAGTAAACAATCACCTCTTCCTGAACACGCTCATTCCTATGAGCAATCAGTTCTTTGCTCCTTGCTTGTTTGTACTGGCATTTGGAGTTGATCTCTCAACGAAGCTATCTGGACAAAAAGTCAATAGCAATCCACGCTAAGGCAGAACCCATACTTTTGGGTTACTACAAAACCATAGCACTGCAGTCTTCCAATCTGTGGTTGGTGTGAGTTGCCCCTCTGGTTTCAAATTCAAGGAACCGCTGCTGGGATGCCTGGTCCTCTGTGATCACAGCATCTTTCTATGCAAGTAGTTGTGAAAATATTCTATAGTTTTAATCGCTGGCAGAGCATACCGTAATTTTTCCCAGGAGAGTTTAGCCATTGACACTTAATAAACTGTCATCCTCTGAAGTAATTTGCATTCCTGTATGAATATCTAGCCCATAAAAACTAGCATTTTTGTCTAATTGAAAATGAAATGTGAAGCCCTGGTAGGTTAACACAGAAAAAAAATCAGAACCTTTTCATCTCTGCTTACTAAATCACACACTGACCACTGAAATAACATTCTATTTATGAAAATGGCATCCTTTTCATGAAAATGGCACGTAATATTGTGAAATACACAAATAAACATCCTCTAGTAGGATTAAAGTCCCACAGAACTGCACATCTGGAAGTCTCTGGGGAACTGGCTGGTGTTCAAAGATCTTAAGAGTACAATTTCCCTCCTCACCGTTCTGCGTGCCAGAGCTAACTACATTCTTTTTAAAACAATTCCTATTGCTTTGGGTACAGTTTCAGACCAGCAGCCTCAGGCTGATCCCAGCCTATTTGTAAATATATCTAATTTTGTCCAAAGATACTAGCATGTGCCCAGGGTATTATCTATGTTTAGTGAACAGGCCAGAAGGAGCTCTAGACCAAAGCCTTCTCTGGTGGTCTCTCAAATGTAGCTGCCTACTATGAAAATCAAAGGCCATCACATTGAAATGACACAAATCTTGTCTGTAATAATAGTATTTTTCTCATCTTCTGGGCCAATTTCTATTGCAAATCTTTGTTTAATATTCAGTCTGAAAAATCAGATTAAATTGTTATAGGGTCTGGGGAATCTCTATTCATGGTGACTCAGAGAAAGCCTTTTAAAGTGTTCAAGGTAATTTCTACACAGGAACCAAATCCTCCATCACTTTTTTTCTCTGTCAAGAATTATTGTTGATGCACAAGAACAGTTAAAGGCTCAGTTATGCTTTTCTGGCATGTTTTTCCATGTCCTTTGTGGCTTCTTCTTTCTTTGCTTGATGGCAAAAACAGATGAGGTGGGCGTCTGAGGTGCTGGCTCTCCCCCTGATGGCCTGGAGCTGGCTTGGAACACCACAGCCTCAGTCTTTGCTGAATCAAAGAGAAAATCATGATGCTTATCCAAAAGGCCTTTTGGGCCATATCAGACTGTACTATATCAAAACAAATTAACAGAAACCTTCAACTTCTTCCCTTTAGTGTTCCTCCTGCACAATATTCATTTACTGCAGTGGTTTTACATTTTTACATCTTAAGTGCATCTTTTTTTTTTTTTTTTTTTCTCTTTTTGCTGTTCACTACATGTTGGCCACATTACCAAACATACAAAAATAACTCCTGCTTCAGATCTACTCAAAACCTAACATAATAGATCCTGGTTTCTTCTTCTGGAAGACTACCATAATGTTAAACTGCATTTATTGTTGCAGAACTGTTTGTTCACATTGGCAAATTACTTGCTCCACACTACCAGATCTTCAGTGAATTTGGCACAGGCTGGATTTGTAAGGTACCACCTGTCAACTAACAGTCGCTATTGGTCACCAAAATTGCACAAGCAAACACTCATTTAGAGTCTGCTCAGCCAGGCTGGCCTAATAATTGTTGTATTTGAAGCGACATCAACTGTAGCCAGTAACCAAGCTCCCATTCTTGTTGCTCAGGTATATGCTGAGGAGGGGTCCTGCCTCTCATGCGTTTCCCTTGTTCCTGGTTAGCTGTTTTTACTTTTTTTTTCCCCCTTCTGTCTGCATTTCGTCAAACTATTTGCATTACTGCAAGTTTATTTTGTCTTATAAGCCAACTGTGCTATTTTTTGATAGCTTGAAAAATGAGACTACCATCCCTTTTCAAGCACGTACACAGAGCTGTGTTTTCAGGGCTTATGGCAAGGCTCAGCCTCCTTACAGGCACTTGCTTCCTGTCCTGGAGCACTGCTGCAAGGAGGGACAGCTTTACGAGTAAACCCTGTTGCCTTTCTGCAGGACTGTAACTTCTCCTTTGCTTTGGTGCAGAGAAACATACATAAATTCATTTGCGGGTAAGTTATCTACTGCAGAAATGTTCAGTGATATCTCTGCATTCTACAAGCCTCCCTTGTCCTTTGCAAATGAGGCAAGGACTGATTTCTCCCTCTTCCTCACTCTCAGCTGTCCTCTGACACCCCCCAGTCTTAAAACCCAAGGCCCAGGATTTCCTCCAAGATCAGGATAACGCCATCTTGTTCTGGTGGGTGAGTGGTGTAATGCCATTCAAATTGTGCGTTACGTCTTCTCTGTTCCTTATCCAGCTGTCCCCTACCAGGCAGATAACAGATCATTTCAAGGGGAAGCTAATTATTCCCTTTATGCTTAAACTGAAGGTGCAACAGAAGAGGAAACTCTTGATGCCTTTCAGCAGGCTGCAGCAGAGTGGCTACTCAGATGTTGGCCGTATCATCTCGCTGAAGGTCAAACAGTGCGGTCATTGTAGTGCTAGGAAAGGAAAGGAAGAGTCTTTCCTCGTGTTTTCCTCCTCATGTTAGATGCACACTTCCCTTACCTCTGAATTTCCTTGTCATGATGGGTTTATTTGACTGCATTGTGTGCTTCTGTGATTTAATTGTTATGTTATTAGGGTGAGTAAAATAAAGCTGCAGCTTTTCTTTTGCTGTATTAGTGCAGTTTAATTACATTTGGGAAAGGCGAAAAGGAGAGTGGGAGCTTGCCAACATTAATGCTGTCTGTCATTCACAGCCCATTGATGACAAGGAGTTGAAAGCTTGGCAGTTACTCTGGTAATCAGCAACCTGGCTGATGACGAATGGAAAAGATTATGTGAAATTTCCTGAAAGGGGAGAAAAAAAGAGTTCTCCAAAGAAATAAAAATACAAAACAAGAACAAAGGGCAAAAAAACCAAGCCCCAACTTCTAAATCCAACAGTAAATCCCTTTTACAACGTTTACATGAAAGACGCTACATGAAACAGTTATAATAAATGAAAAATTCCAGTAGTAAACTGTTTTTAATGTCTATAAAAGGGATCTGTGTTCCTAAAATAGAAGCACGAATATGTCCACTTGATTGTTGTTAAAAGCAATTTGGAAATGGACTTTTTCCCCTGAGCTGAAGGATACATATCACCGACAAAACAAAAAAAACAGCAACAAAACACCTTTCACCACTAGAGATGGCATCTCAGTTACATTTTTTGATTTATCGCATGGAAAACAAACTAATCTTTAGAGCTGTTCCAAATACATAACTCCTGATCTTTCAAAATATAAATGCTTTTTGTTTTCTTTTTTATTCACTCCACTTAATTTTCTCTTTTTAATACTGAAGAATGCAGACACTTCATCTTGCTATTAATAATACAAGCAACCACTTCTGTTCAGGCGTTAGAGTTATTTGTAGTTCTCCAGCCTCCAACACAGGAGTAAACTTCAAGGAAAGCTCCAGTAAAATGCAACTGAGAACCACATCGGTGTTTAAGAAAGGGGAGTAATTCTACAGTCCTTAGGTGGTTTTGCTGTGATCCGTACAATGGATGATTTGTGACATTTCTCCTTTGTCTTAATTGAAAGCTGAAAATAATTCCGAAGCCTTTTTTTTTTTTTTTTTTTTTTTTGCATCTTTGGGATAAAACAATGCTGGCTTTATGGAGTTATGTCCTGTCATTTTTCTGTGCCTGCTGGATATACCTACTCAATTTCACACTTCGTGTAATTATGCTCTGGGATTCTGGACTTTGGCCTTTCATTTTGCTTGTGAGGTGGAAATTAAAAGGCCCAATGGTATCTATAGTCTTACTAGACTACAGTTCTAAGAATAAGAAAAACCTGAAGAATTGGGCAATGTGCAAGGGCTTGCTTGGTATGCAAGTAATTGTGAGTCTTTTGTCTCTTCTATTTTGTCCAACAACATCATGCAATTAAAAATAAAAAAAGGCTTTTAATCACGATGTCAGGCAACTCAGGCAATTTAAAGTTTACCAGCAGGTAACACTGACTCTGCAGGACTGTGAATAGGGAATTTCTCTTTCACACTGTCGAACAGATACATCACTGTGTGGCTTCAGGCCTTTCCCCCACAGGCAGAGCACTGCAGTTCCATATTTTATGAGGAGTAGGAGGGAATACCTCACCACAGCTGAAAGATCACTGAGGTTTACTGGAAAACTACATACGAATGAGAATGATTTGACTGATACATTTAGTATTTAGAACTAGCTACATATTTATTAGATTAAAAATGTAATGCATATTAAAGACCTCCCTCCACTCCAGAAATGACAATGGAATATTACAGTCATGCATCAGACTCAGTTTTAAATTTCTGTGGAAAAGATGTAAAATTTAGGAGAAGAAAAATCATAACACTATTTTTTTTCTTTTTGTGCTAGCAATGAAGTTCCACCGCCCAAGTAACAGGTTTCTCCGTTGCTGGACAATGACGAGGTAAGGCTGCTTTATGGACAAGGCTTCCTACATATGTCATTTTCTCCACGTGGCAATCAGACGCAACTTGATGTTCTTTATTTGTTTGGGTTTTATGGCCATAGAGCAAAGCGTCAGCGTGCACGTACACTGACTTGCATGCTGTGTATTCCAGAGTCCTGGCTAGGACCACAGGGAGCGTGTAGATCAGCTGTCCTTGCACAAGTGCAGCCAATCTGACCCTTCAGGCAAGCATCACGGGAGCCTAACTCAGACAAGCCTAGGAAGCACTGACGGTCTGTGTGCAGACTAGCTTTGCAGTGCATGTGCAGGAAGCCTGGCATGTCAGAGAAGTGCAGAGGATGGGAACTGGATGACACAAGAGAGGATGGACTGACGATCTCAGAGTTAGAGGCTGTCACTCAGCAGTGGTCTGCTGTTCCTCTCCTGCACTGATACTACGCTGACAGAAGTCTGCACGAATCCTTATCTGCAAGAATCAAACTACTCGAGAATCATAAAAAATCCTAAAGTAGATATAATCCATTCACCTATTGAAAAATGGTTGAAGCGTGGATTTAAATTAAACTAAACATAAACAATCATCAACCACCAAAAAGCCAAACGAAAAACAAAAATTCAGCAGAAATGAAGTGCAGCACTGTTACACAGGATTACCTTAACTCTCCATTTCTGTCTTTCCCCCGTGCTCTCCTGAACTTCATTTGCCCAATGATCCTGCACCTTAGATACGGGGATCGCTTCCTCCCCTATCAGTTGGAATTCCTTTTTTGTCAGTTGTGAAGCAAGGTTCACACAGAGCACTGCGTCATTAAAACTAATAATTTGAAAATAAGATATATAAGCTGTTCCACCTTGTAATAGCAATCTTTTTGTACAATGAAAGACAACTGTTCAGGGGCTCTTTGCATTATTATCCCACAAATTTGATCAGAATCCCATTACAAGTATTCTCTTAACATTATTCCATCATATTTCCACCCAAAATTCATTATTTTAAACAAATCAACAGTTTTTTGTGATATTTTCTCCATCTCTTCAAATTACATTTGATGTTCCAAGTAACTTAGATCTTACACTTGCTGTCATGTACTGAAGCGAGTTAAGACAGTTCATCAAAAAAGATGTTTGCTGCTGAAGTTTTGAAGGTGATGCCACCGAACTGGCTGAAGTCACTGGCTAAGCAGATGGAACGGGATGTAACTGATGCAGGAAAGCCATTTCTGAGAGCTGCAGCTGATCCTGCAGGCAGGCTGAGTGTCTTTGTTTCAATCCATTCAAGGAGTTCAGTTAAGAACTATTTAACTCAAAGCTGAAAAATCAACGCAGGAGTAGAAAAAGTAAGATTGCCTATCCTTCTCTGTCAATCTACAGCTAAGCCCAAGTATGAGAGGATAAGATCTGCTTTCTCTAAGATTGTCAGCGTGATGGCTACTAGACATTTCCAATTTAATCCCCATTCTACACGTCATTATTTCAGTTGTTTCACAAAGTATTTCACAATGCAAACATGCTTTTGAAATGCATCAAGCACACTTAAGGTAGTCTTAATTAATGGACAATCGATTTGAAACAAATTTTATCTGAATGTCAGCTTTCATACACAAAGAACTTGACAGAAATCGTAAGTAAACAAGTAAAAATGTAAAGTATCACGCACTATTTTGTAACAATAGAGGCTCAGAAATTAATATTCTGAATAAAAGATTTAAAAGCTGAAATAGAATAATACAGTGTGTATGGGTACAACACCATCTCTCAGCTGAAGAAGATCAAAATGGACAGATTTAGCAATACTAATCAGCTGCAAATTCACGTTTACATGTTCACCAGAGAAAGGAAAATCAGTTAGGCAAGACAACTAAAAATTTAAAAAGTAAAACCAAATACATCTAAATTACTAAAACAATTCTTTTTCCCAAGTGTTCTTTTAAACAATCATTGAAATGAAAGGTTTACTTCGAGCCACCTCTATCGTATCTGGAGCATTTCATCAACAATTTTAATATTAAAGGCAAAAATAGAGAAAAGCGATACTTGGCACATTTCTTTCTTTTTTTTTTGGAAGGAACTTATTACTCGTGTTTCCCATGGGGACGCTATGCAGCCTCAAGATTTCCAAAAACGGGTGCCTGTAATTACTCTTCTAAGCTTGCATTCATGCATCTGAATAAGTGAATTGATTGCGAATACGTTCCGCAGCTTCTAATAGGTCCTAACCATTAGGCTGATCAAAAATTTTTTCAAGCACATTCATATTGTTGTGAAAACGCTGACGCGTGGAAATGCAGGATTTCAAGACAAATGTGTTCTGCCAGTAACAGAAGTTGTGAGGAGGGTCCCCAGGTCCAGTTTTTCGGCGCCTGACACAGCACAGCCTCCCCTCCATCTGCAGGCAGCGCAGATAATAGCTCAGTGGGTAGCTGAGGTACTCGCCCCCCGCCAGGAGCCCTGCACTCAGGTTTGGCCTCCGTTTCGGGAATGCCTTCCCGACTGGGCTACGCTGAGGTGTGCTCCTTTATTTCCTTAAGAAACATTTTCTAATGCTGTCTATTTTGTTCTGACACGGAACGAATGTCCAAATCCCAATTCTCTGTTACGGAATGGATGTTTTCCAGCACACAGTTTTTTCAAAGACGGTTTTATCAGTGATGAAGGCACCATGTGTGCTAAAAGCAGATGTAACTCCGCTAATTGTTGCGAGCTATCCAGCACGGCTCCTCGCCTGGTAGGCGATACAGGAACAAGCCTGCAGGAATTAAATTTATTCTTGGAAGGATTTTGAAATATTTCATTCCAGAATCACTCGACAATTGTGCAGTAAAGCCCTGCACATGTAATTTGCCTCTCCTCAATGTATGCATTTAAGTCTCCTGCTCTCTACTCATAATATCATAGGAGCGCAGTATTATATATTTATGACTCTACCATGGCCTGATTTCAGAGCTGACAGAAGCCGTGCATGCTCAGTGCCCCCACAGCCTCACCGGGCTCTGCCAGGGAAGGGCCATCCCTCACACCCCCGCGTTCCACCGCCCCACCAACACCCCGCGGCCCCTCTGCTGTGGCAGGCAGCGGCTCCCGGCCCCGCGGCGGGGGAAGGGGGCACGCTGCGAGGCGGGCAGCGGGCAGGGGGCAGCAGCCTCGGGCCCCACGCCCGCCCGGTCTCCCTGCCGCCTCACGGCGCGGCCTGGCTGCGGGCGGGCACCGCCATGAGCTGTCCCCGCTCCCAGAGGGGACGTGGGGGCCGACCGGGCACTCCTCACGCAGAAAGGCCGGCACGCAGCTCCCGCCCGCCCCCCGTTCCCCGGGGGTCGCCCCGGCGCTGCCCCGGGGCGGGCGGGCTCCGGCGGCTC
>WBMW01002245.1:277294-479291 GCA_013396635.1 Penelope pileata
TGGGTCTGCGTGCTGCCGTGCTGCTCCGGATCCCCCCGCCGCACACCCCCAGCGCGTCAGCGCTTTGCCGCTCCCCGCCGCTGCTCCGCGCAGGTCCATCGGTGTCTGTGCCCCACGGGCAGCGCGAGCGAGGCGGCCCGGGAGGGGGAAGGGCCTCCCGAGGAGCGGGGGCTGCCGAGAGGCGGAGGGACGCCGCTCCGCTCCGCGCCTTCCGCCGGGCCGAGGAGGTGGCGGAGGTAAGGAGGTGTCACCGCCCCGGGCAGCGGTGCGGGAAGTTACTTTGTTGGCGAGGTCCCGCGGAGGGCACCCCGCAGCCGGCAGCAGCCCGGCACCGCGCCCCTGCCCAGGTGCGGGGGCACCGGCAGCCCCGGGGGCCCCGGGAGGGGCGGCCTCGCTGAGGGGTGGGGGAGGATGTGGTGACCTCCGAAGTTTTGCTCCGGGAGGAGAGCGCTCAGTAAGTTGCTCAGGATTCGTGCTGGTGTCCGCGCCATGGACCGCGCCGCTGCTGGGTGTCCAGCGCGCTCCGAGCAGCGGAGCGGGGGAAAAAAGGTTGGGGAGGGTTGGGCAGGGATTTCATTGCTTTTAGTGTACTTCCTTGTGTTCTTCATGCCTGCATGCCTGTGTTTTGCACTTCGGGCAGGTAGGGTGGAATACGTTTGTAAATAGTTGTATATGAGTAAATTGTTGTATATGGACAGCGTAGGGGATAAGGATGGGGAGCGTGCAGGAGCCAGGCAGGTTTTAACCATCCCGCTCTGTCTGGTCAATGATCAGTAGCCAGAGATCTGCCTACACAGTCTGTACCTTGATGATGCCATAGTTAAGAGGTCTGCTGGTGATGCCCAGTACTGATAACCATTTCAGCTTCACTTAATGCTTGATGAATTTAGTAAGTAATTTAGACTGTGGTGTAAAGGAGCTTTGGCTATTCTGGATAAATCAATAACTAGGCAAGATTATTAAACTTTGTGATTGGCTCCAACTGAAGGGAACTCTCAGGTTTTCAAGAGAGTAGCAGCAGATGTATAAAATGCGTTGTGGCTGTGTGTGGCCGAGGTCTGACTGCCGAGAGGAGTGCATCCTCTGAGAAGAGTGCTTAAGCAGTCACTGCAGGACTGTGAGCTGTGTTGGACCCGTGCGTGTTAAGCTGTGCCACGATGCCAGGCACTGTGCGTTTTCTGGCAGTGTAGGTAGGTAATCTTTCTTTTGCATGTGATTTTTTTTTTTTTTTTGAAATTATAGAATGTGATGGCTGTCCCATGTATGTTATGTAGATGAATCGGTTGATACCAATCATTAGCCACGGAATTTGAATGGTAGCTTACACAGTTTTCGCTTTGCTCTTCTGGTCTCCTACGTTGTCTCAGCCTAACACAGAAGGATCTTAAAATTTCTTGCTTGTACGTCATTCTCTGTCTCTCAGCTCTCCTTCGGTCTAATTTACAGCACTCTAACTGCTGTGAGTACCTGTACATATGCACGTGAAGAAAAATGCCCTTTTTAAAGCTAGAGATTCCTTCCTGGTAGACCAGGGCAAACTGCATGTGCCCTGTGTGAAAACCTGTTGTTGTCAGTCAGACACTTGTTTGGGTATTAGTTTGTGATGCCAAACAGCAAGCACGAGAGACTGCAAAGATAATGCTGGCACGCTGATCTTTATTTAAGCAGGTCATGGTTTTTGTTTAATGCCGTGTGCTCATTACAGGAACCGTCAGCAGGAATGTAAAGCGGACTGCAGGTCTGGTTTGGAATACATTGCTTATTCTGACATCAGCATCTCTGCTTCTTGAGTTAATGATTAGAGAATGTAGTGGTATTGGTGGTCATATTTATATAAGTGAATTCATTATAAGGAATTAGGAAAAAAAGTGCTGGTTATATCCTTTTAGGAAAGGAATATGATCAGATCTGCTGCTCAGATGCAGTCCCTCTCACCTGAAGAGTTAGGCAGGAGTGGGCCCTTCTGTGTTTCAGTAGAACATGGAGGGTGTATGGAAGGGTTACTGCTCTTCAAGTCAGCCAGAGTGTTACCACTGAAGTAGCAGGAAGCTCAAATCCCTTAGAACCAGGTAACTGCTTAATTGATTATCCAGATGGCCTCTTCTTCCAGACATATAGAAACGGTATCAAATAGTGAATAAAAAAGTGAGTTTATATTTGAGGATTTCAATATTTTTGTACATGAAAACAGTTTTCATCTCAGATGATTAATAAACATAGTAATACATGCGTGTAGTTCATTTGATTCCTCTTCATCTTGTTATAAAGAATTGGAAGCAGCGAAATTCAGAGAGGATATGTAAAATAGTCTGAGGGAAGAGCCTTTCCACATGCTACTGTTGCATTGAGATATGTTAGATTATTACCCTGTGCAGTTTGAGGTCTCCTAAGAAGACCAAGTATAGAGGTGGAACCTGTAATTTGCATATGCACCAGGTTAGATTTTGTGAACATTGTCTGTGGGTCACTTGGGTCTGTGCCTGAAAGCAAGTTGGTCTCTAATTGTTATTTCCAACTTAAATACATGTTCCTGTTCCAGTTCTGAATATTACAGGTTTGCTTCGAAATATAAGCAAGGTTAGTAATGTAAGAGGGTCCTTTAAGGTCACTGGGCTGCTGTTCTGTGACTTCCTCTTAGAAGGCCATCCTTAGAGGCTAATGTTGTTATAAATAAAATACATGTGAATGTAATGCTTGGCTGAGGTTGCAGAATGACAGTCCAGGGTAAGATACATCGCAAAAAGGAGCAGAGCTCTTAGCTTAATGACTATTCACCTGCTTCTGCAGTGACCGCCTCTGGAGGGTAAAGCAGTTCCTTCTCTGTGACTGCTCACTGCTTGACCTCATGGCTGAAACTGTCAGCAAGTGTGACAGTTTTGCTGTGATTTGATGTGGCAGTGGAAATTATATTAGGATTAACAAATAACCATCGTGCTGCATATGTAGTAACTTGCAGTTGTCACCGATTTGGCATTCATGACACTAACCTAAATACAAATCGCTTAGCGTTATCCATTCAGTCACTGTATAAAATGCCGTTATTTACCATGGGAGAAAAATTGGGTTCGTAATGTCATTTGAATATGCTGCACTGTGTATGGCTATGGAGAGCCATAGTAGTAGTGGTGTTACAAGGATTGGTCACCTTTTTTAACTTAGATTATGTTTTTTTTCAGAGTTGTAATACATACGTATAATACATTTCAGTTGCAAGTATTTGCCCCTTATTGCATTTTTTTAGTTTATGCATTTCTGCTAATAAGATTCCTTTATTAAGCTTATATGACTTTTTTTGAAAGCTGTTTTGATGCAGCATGCTCTCTTGACCTTTTAAGTTCAGTTTGTCTGTCATGCAGGTAGTCCAGCTTCTCTTAGAGCAGGTGAGGGTCTTGCTGTTCAACCAAAGACTGGAGTCAGCACAGCGCCTGGAGAAGCAGCGTATGAAGGAAACCGATGGTTACTGATATTTTTGACTGTTTTTCCTCTGCCTTATCCTAATTGGCTGTTTTGCTCAAGCTCCCTCTTTGCCATCTCTCATAGTCTCTTTGCTCTGTAGCTCAAACATCCTGCATGCCTCTTTCTTACCTTTTTCCTCCTCTCACCTGCTCTATCATATCCTGTCTTCCCTCTTCGTCTTTTGTAAAGCTAATCCTGCTTATTTTTTCCTTCTCTTCAAAAGGAAAGGGATGGAGCACAATGTCCTGTCATTGCATTGATCATTTTTCTGCATTGCTGTATTATTTCTCTCCCACATCCTTTGTTGAGTTTTGGTAGACTGTAAGCTCTTTGGGGCAGAAGCTTTTTGATGCTGTTTGACTGTACAGTGCCTAGCATAGTTTGTTCTTGGATTTCAGTTTCTCTGTGGACATTCATGTGTCATAATAATAATAAATAATAATGCTATGTCATGTTTATGTGACCGACTTCCATCTGGTTTTGTGGTAGACCAAAAATATACTGCTCAAAGCTTACCTTCACAGTATTGCTCTTGTGAGATATATGTCAGTTTTGCCCTTGACCACATGTACCGAAGTCCCTACTGTGAGTAGGTTTTGGTAGAAGTTCAGGATGCTTTGCCTGCTGGAGAGGGGGTGGGGTGGATCAAAGCTCAGATACTGCTAGTAGTTAACAAAATAGTAAAAACCAAATAGTAAATATAAATAATAAAAACTGAAACAAACGTCAGCTTCGACACATTGCAGTCGAAATTTCCGATCTGACAACGCTGAAAAAATGTTCTAGCTTCACCAGGTTGATCAAGTAAGAAATAGAAGGAAAAATAAAAGCCAAAAATGTGTAGGGCTTTAATTTTACTACTTTGATATTTTCTTCCCAAATATTTTTTTCATTTTAGTCTCCCTTTTCACCTTTGGAACATTTGGCTTTGTTTTAGCATCTTATGGGTCAGATGAAGATTTGTAGTCTATCCAACTAAAATTGTCAGAAGAGTTTTTCAGATGGCCACCGGATCCAGTGATGCACCGTGTGTACAGCTTGGAGCTGCAGTTTGGCAGCAGTCAGTTCAGCATTTTGCAGTGCGAGAGCTTCCACCTGAGTTAGCCAGGCTGGAGTGAAGTAGTGTGAGTGTGCTGTCTCACTGTAGCTGTTTTCCTGAATCTTGTGTCTCTCGCAAATAGCCCCTTCAGTTTCAGGGGGAGCAGTGATTTGCAGAATCCCGTTGTGAGTGCCTGGATCCTCCTGATTAGCAAAGCAGCAGCTGGCTCTTTCAGGTCTGGTGAATATCCAGAGGTGTTTGACCTCCAACACCCCACCTCAGGACTGTGTACCTGGGAATTCTGTGTTATCTGTCCTCTTTCTTCGAAGGAAGGGGTTTTGTTACCTTTGTCTCAGTCTTCTGTGGACCTTGTAGGTGGGCTCTCTGTGGGTATGACCTCATGGGTACAAGGAGTGAGCAGTCCAACTTCTGTGTATTTTTTCCTTATCAGTCCTGGGGAGGATACCTGGAACAATAAACAGGGCAAACTCACGTTTATGAGATGACATGAAGGATTTCAATGGAATAAATGCAGTTAAGTGATTGAAAGGTGGAAACGATGAAAATGATAGGACAATGCACTTAATTTTCGAAGTTTCGTGTTTAAGACAAAAATACATGATTCCTTTTAATATAATTATCTCAGAAGTAGTACTGCTGAAGGTATATTTATATGTAAACTGTTGTACATTCTGATTTACATATGTTTGCGTGCTTGTACTTTGACATTTCATTCATCTTCAGCTACAGGTATTAGGTTAGCAACTTTTATTTTCCCATTCCTGTGTATTGACACAGAGCTCAGCAACCTTTCAAGACTGTTGAGTGTTAGATTTCTTCCTGAAATCAGAGGAGAATATTGGCAATAGAAATTCACCCACAGCTGAGCAATGCTACTTCACAAGAAGGGAAAAGACCCTGTGAGCTGTCCTACCAGTATCAACTTGCCTGTGTGTGAAGCAGCAGCTCTAGCTCGGGCTGTACTCAGAGCGTGGGAGCTGCTGCCTGTCCTGCTGCCTGCTACACCTGTCCTCAGCCCCCCCAGCGCCCGCATTGTGCGTTGCTGACCCATGGGCTAACACTGCTGGTGGCAGACCCTGATTTTGAGTGCTTACTTAAAATCTACCTGAGCTGCTAGCTGAGCATTTAGTATAGGGATTTGTCGTATTCCGATAACATATTGGCTAAATCACGTGGGACTTATTCTGCCCTCAGGTGTGAATGACCCAATCAGCTGAATTCTGTGCTTTTATACACTGTTCCCACTGAAATTAGTTTGGATAAATTCTGTGGCTCCAGCAAGTAGGATTTGACTTGGTGGTGCTTGTCCAGATGAAGGCTAGGAAATTAGTGTTAGGCCAGTTGTCACAAAAGGGTGAAGAACAGAGTTCTGTAGTTGCAAATTTAAACCACACTGTTTTCTTAAATATATAATGTTTCGGTACTTACATATTCCTTTTCTAAGTAAATATTTTAAGAGATTCAAGAGCTTCATCAGATGGCATGCCCAAATATTGCAGACTGAAATGTAGAATCAAAGAACTGTAACCCTAGTTTACTCCTATTGAAATGTCCATTTTTGGCATTTTTTCCAGATAACCTGTAGTTTTAGCTGTTTTTTTATTTGGATGACTACTATCGTTTTGAGACTTGTACTTTTTTTTTCTATGAGCTTAGGATCTTCAGTAGCATAGCAGATTTTGAAATGCTGCCAGAGACAAAGGGAAATTTTTTAGAGTGAGGAGTGAATTTTGTGGCTTTTAGATATTTATTTAAAATTTCCTTCCTTAGAGGTGATTACTTAAATAGATAAGCTACCTCGGCAAATATTTTGGGATAATAAAGGCAACATTGAACCACAACAGTATGTTTTTCAGGGAAAAGATTTGATTTTTCTTAAGAAAAATGTATCAGTTTAAATATTTTATCCAAATGTGATGTTTTATACATTCAGGCAGGATCATATGTAGGATTACAGTAATGCATTTAGCCTCGGCAAATGTTCCATCTATTTGTAAATCATAGATTATTGCAACGTTTAAGATGTATTTGGTATATTGTAAAGTGAAAATTTAAGAAGAAGACAATATTATTAGAATTTGCTTGTTTTTTAATTAAATAAATTAACTGTTATTTCTATGGATGAGAACTTGGTTCAGAAAAGGACACTCCTGATAATCCAAAGTAAAATTAATGTTTTATAAATAGAACACTCAGTCGTATTGCAAACCTTGGTAAGGAAATTAGAAAAAGTAATTTTAAATCATACAATCATCATTCAAAATAAGACTGACTAAGAAGGTTTTGGAGTGATAACTGTTTTAAATAAACACAGAATTAGATTTCATAGGCAAATGTGTAATTTTGGTATTTTCTGAGCTCATCCATCTCTTATTTCTGATTGCCAGGTCAGGACTTCGGCATACAGTAGGCACAGTGTGTCTTTTGAGGAAACTCCACAGGAGTGAATGTAAGGGCACAGTTCCAAAAGACAAATTCTTTATCTCATTTCCTACTTGCTATGTCTATAAAATCTTTTCATGACAGTTAAAACTAACAAGTACATTAGTGTTCTTTATTTATAAAGTAATGAGAGAAACATGTATAATACTTGCGTTTGAGAGCAATGGCAGAAAACTAATTTGAAGAAAAAATTAATTTCAGTGAGGAATGTTGTCATGCTATGTTTGACAGGTCATTATATCAGTGAGGAACAACAACAATGTGTATTTTAGCATGCTGAGGGATAATATGGGGGATTAAAAAAAAAATTTTTTTTTCCCTAATGCAGGTTAAGGTAATTATAATTACAGAGAAATAAAAAATCTTATTTAAGTCACTGGATCTTTTCACATTACAAAACAAATTGCTCTGTGAAGTGTAGATCTACAGTTAAAAAATATGTGATACATGTGAAGAGACAGTGGAGTATTCTTTGGCAGATGAAATAGTAGATCCTAACCAGAGGACAGCTCTTGTGTTTCTTCTCATTGAAGTCGGTAGGATTTTGAGGCCTACAGGTAGCTGAGAATTATGCCTGCTGTTTTTAGGTATTTATCTGGGAGTAACTGATTTCTGGTGAAAAGATACAGTCACAGAACTGAGTATTATTTAATAACAGTTAGCAAATTTAGATTCACTAGCACAGAAAACCATCTCAGATGTGTTTTTGAAAAGATGGTCCAAAGGGTCCCCGTCATAAATCATGAAGGTGATTAATCTTCTTTACCAGAGTATTCTGAAGAGGTCTGGAACTGGAAGGCAGGATGCTTAAGATCTCTGTCAGTTGAAGATACTCCATAAGCAAAGATTTTGAAAATGAGAGCCAGTGCATAGCAGAACGTATGTGCTCTAGTTACCAGGTGAGGATGGTGAAATCCATGGCAAGAGACATTGTAGAGTGGCGCTTTGAGGGTTTTGTTCAGATTTTTTACCTTAAGACAACAAACACACACCTACATGTTGTGCCCTGAGTAGATGGATCAATGTATTTTGCCATCTCATGGCCCACGCAGAATGAACTGGTGAGCGTGTTCTTGTGGCAATAAACCTGCACTGCCTCACCCTAAAACGTACATTTATCTGCTGCTTAAAAGCAAAGATTTCTTAGGACATGTGACTATGATGGGAGAGCTGCCCTTTGGTAGTGGTCTCTCCTGTGCAGGTCTGAGGCACATGGGCAGCCCAGGGCATGTGCCAGGCACGATGCATGCACCAGGCCTCACATGTGCGTGGATCAAGGACTTGAGGCTTGAAGGCTGTCACCCTGGCATACTGAACCAGAGCTAAACTGACTTCCAGGAAAACTAACCTTCTCAAATGCAGTAGTGCTTCTGTAGCTTGGGTGAGGTGAGCTTTCCAAGAAGGATTTCTAGCTCCCTGTGTTTGTAAGGTAGAACTCTGAGAAGTTTGTAAAGGTTGCAGGTGGCTTAAATGACACCACAGATTATAAGATGATAATTCAGATATCCTCTAGGAGTCTGTTGGTTTTTAAAATATTATTTAATTCTCATTGTCACTAATTACGTGTACATAATGCATTTGCCTCTGGGAAAGGAGGCTTCTAGGTGCATATTTCACTTCAATGCATTGCAGTTTTATTTGTTTACTTTTCAAATGCAATCGGTACAACTAATCATATTCATTTAGAAAGCCTAATGATCCCATCAGTGGAAGAGTGCATGATTATCCTTAAAATCTACAAGTGTCTCTGTGAACATTTGATGATGCTGCCTTCACTTTGAAGTCCACAAATACATTAAGAGCATTCAGATTCCTCATTTGTCAAGTGAATCTGCCTGGTCTGTTAAGGGAAGACTCAGTGGTTTTGGTTTGCCAAGACTTGCATTTGGTTTCACAAGATGAAGAGAAGGAAGAGGAGAGGTATCACTTCGAAAAAGGTTTTATCTGCAGAGCTTGGCTCATCCTTTTCCACAGAACAGTGCATTTTTAGGATTGTTTCAGTATTCATTTTCTGACAACAGAACTGAAAATAGCGTAATTCCATCGATTAGTATGGAGTATGTGAAATGGGTATTTTCAACAGCAAAAAAAAAAAAAAAGTTTTCAGCCTAATTCTCATAGTAAGTAATCACTTCACTGGTTCCAGTATGTTCACTTATTGCTGGGCAGTCTACAACAACCTATTTGTGTGTGTGTGGGGGGGTTAAAATGAAAAAAAAAAGTAATTTGTGATAACAAAACCAAACACTGGGAGTCTTAAGAATGTTACTATGACAATTGGTACCATTGCTGCTGAATACTCAGTAGCACTTTTTTTTTTTTTTTTTTTTTTTTAACAAAGAGCTTGCTTTGCATAGAGGGTGACCTAACAGCTTATGAAGAACAGTTTACCCTCAGTATAGGGAACAACCTGAACTCTCGATGAAGCTCTGGGAGGGGTTTCTGCTTACCACTATCTGAGATTTCTAGGGAAGTTGTCCCTGCCTGTGGCAGAGGGTTGGACTAGATGGTATTTAAGGTCCCTTCCAACTCAGACCATTCTATGATTCTATGATTTGCACAGGAAGCACATGTTGACTGTGTGATCTATCACAAGCTCTCATGCGCTTCTTTAAGGTATTTTACTGCTGTTACCTCACTGGCTTTCCCTGAAAAAATAAAGTTTTGATGTTTTATAGCTGCATGAAGGTGCCTTTTTTTTACTACTGCATTTCATTTCTTCATTGCCTCCCCAAACCCGAGCTCATCAGACTCTGAACAAAATGTTTTCTGTAGCTGCCTCTTTACCACTGACCTAGTACCAGCGTTCTCTTCTTTCTACATGGCATCTTGCTGTTGCTGATACAGAATCTGGCGACTGCCCCTCTTCAGCTCTCTTGCTGTGATGAGCTCCAGCCATGTGGAGCTTCTTGACCTCCAGATTTTTTGTAACCTGGCAAAATTCTTTGCTCAATAGATAACTCTTTCAAGAGTTTTATCTCTTGATTTGTAGCTTCTTTGTTCTTATAATCATCAGTACCTTATCTTGATTTCTAATTATTATTTCAGTAACATCTGCTTGAGCCGTGTTAAGTCTGGATTCTTATATTCTGATGCTAGAATAATTGTCAAGAAGTCTCAATATTGTTTGTAGGCTTGAGACAAAGGGTAGATGATGGAGGAAGCAACGGGGAGGATGGAATAAGATCTGGCAGGAGACAATGGACGAGAGAGTGAGCTGGGAATGATCACAGAGTGAAACAGAATCTGGAAGTGAAGAAGTGAGATTAAAATAAAACGATCGCTTGAAATGGGAAAAAAAAAGAAATGAATGCATAAAAAGGCTGGAGAATTAATGTAAAAATAAATATGCCAGATATATAAGAAGGCTGTGAGAGGAAAATGAAAGAAATTCCAGGCTGAAAATATCAGAAAATCTTAATAGTTTTTTTTATTTGAGAACTTAATTCAACAAAGGTGTTGAATATGTGTCTGAATTGAAGCACTTGCCTAGTCCCGTAATTCCTCAGGAAAGATGGTGCGATCTGGATAGTTTATGGCCTGATGCAGAGCCTGCTTAAGGACGTGGAGCAGTGTCCATTGTATACAGTGGGCTTTGGATCAGGGCTCTGTGCACCTTTGAGCACATGCTAGAGAAAGCAGCTGAAAGATAATGCATGGAGAACATTTCTGACATCAGTAAGAAGATGGCTTAGCTGATTTAATAGCTTTTTCTCAGTCTGTGATTCTAACAGCCAGGTTTGTGATATTTATTTTAGTATTCATGTTCTTGCAGTCCTTTTTACATTTCCCTGTTTTTCTCTGGCAGACATCCCGCAGCTCCATAAGTCTGGGGGAAGAGGATGGTTAGCATGTTGTTGCTGTGGGGATTTGAGTCTTAGTGCTCTGTGTTGGTAATGCTGGGCATATAAATTTTAAAACTTGCATACTAGAGAAGCAGATAATTATTTCTCTGCTGCATTTTATACTCTGGTCTGGGAAAGAAAGAAATTTCAGAATATTAAAAGTTACAATTTTGGGGACTGTTGGAAACAGGAAGAGGGGAGTAATGGGTGTCAGTCTGGTTATCAGTCAAGCTAGAAAGAGACAGCTTGTTCTGTCGAACACCAAGAATGTTTGTAGTCAGCCAACCACTTATGCAGGAAAGCAGCCCTAGACTGAAAGGTAAGGTTCAAAGACATCTGTGTATGTTTCTGAAATGAGCTTGAATGAGGCTTGCTATCGAATTATGCTTACTGATTATGCGTGTTACAGTATTTGATTTTTGTTTAGCACAAGCTATTCATGAGATTGCTACTTATCTTATTTTTATTGCAGTATCTGGCTCTTTTTTCTTTTTTTCTTTCTTTTTTTTCCCCCTCCTGTCTTGGATGCTTTTTATGTGTCCAGAGTTGACATTGGGTGACTGTCATTTGGCAGAAAGCTCAGTAGTGCTGTGGCTTCTCTCTCTTTTTTTTTCTCCTTAAGTGAGACATGTTGCCTTCCAATTTCCTACATGTCTGTGTGGTGAACTTCTTGCTGAATGTCTGTGGCTAGCATCCTCACAGACTGGCCTAATGGTGTGATTCACGTGCTCTCCCATGTGCAAGGATTGATTCCCTGCTTAAAAGAACTCTTCAGCACTAAATGATGTAGCAGTGGTATGCTTGCTGTGCTTTGTTTCTGTTTGCAAACAAAGTAGAAAAAAAATGTTCTTCTGAGTTAGTGTTGGTCGGTGCTTTTTTCCCCTTACCCGGAAAGAGGAAGCAGAATTTAGGAGTGGACATTGGGGTGCCTGAATCCGTCTGCTGCTCCTTCAGCAGATGTGATGTATCACTTCAGAGCAGTTCTAAAAGACAGGACCGAAGAGGAGGCTGACTAAAGCCATGTCTGAGCTACTGTGGACACTAAGAACTTCCTGAGGCCATCAGGGGATTCTCTGCCCCACTGGGCAGTGCCTTAAAGCCTTTGCAGCTTCACTTCAGCTATGTGTAAAGTGGGCATGAACCTTGAATTATAAAACACAGGGTGTTTTTTAAGGTAATTTGAAATCCTCACGTAGAGCTGTGGAGTTATATATTATTAATCATACTGGAGAATATTTCTAGAAGTGACCAGTCCTAACAGTTTATTTCGAACACAAGTAGGTTCACTTGTAACAGTTTACCCCCTATAAAACGTCTGACCTTGCCCATTCAAACGTCTTTACAAAAGCTTCGTTTAATACAGGAAGCTCCTCAGGGAGGGTTCTTCACATCTGCCATCACAATTTCTTATTTCCTGAGCGCTGCAATTTGTACTTGATTATTCTTACAAGAATTGTGCCTCCCTTCCCTCCCCCTGCTCTGGCACATTCCATCGTGCTGCTGCTTGTTCTGTAGCCTGCACACAGCATCTGAGAGTGTTTAAAATCCAAATTTTTCTTTGCTGTTATTCTGCCATTTCCTTACCCCACTCACTTGTATGGGAGGGCATCTGCTCTTTTATTCTCAGTTTTCCTGCGGGTTGTTAGTGACAGCGAGTTGTCGTCATTTTACAGCCATTCAGCAAGGAACAAAAACGAGCCAAATCTCTCATTCCAGTTTCCTAAGGACAAGATTTCCCAAAACAAAAATACACCACCACTTCTTGGAGCACATAACATCTGTAGCAGATAGGAGAAGGACTGAAGCCCAGATTTTTAGAGATGCTTAGGTGCTTGACTCCCGCTAGAACTGAATTAGACCTAAGTACCTATAAATAGCTTTAAAAATTTGAGTGACTATGAAGACCTTCCTCATCCATCACTTGGCAGTGGTCCCGTCAGAGTGGAAGTAAGGCACATCAGCAAGGTCACATAAAAAACTTGTAGTCCTGCTTTCCAGAAAGTGTGCATATCAAGTGAATTGCTGCATTCTACTGTGGCTTTTCATGAAATACGGCTTCTGAAGCAGATTACTTATATTCACTAGAGGAAAAAAGCTCTTGCTTGCATGAAAGTAAATATTTAAGGCAGACAACTTTTAAAAAGGACACAACATTATACTGTAAAAATACCCACCTGTGTTCCTTATAATCCATTTTTTATTAAAACTGGGAAATAAAAGGAAAATTCACAATTAAATTACTTTCTGCTGTTTCTAGGGGATACTCTTTGTGTTCCAGTTGGTTTCACTTTGCAGTTCCTCTACCCATTTTCAGTGCTGTTGTTCTCGACATACATAACCTTCAGAGAAAATTTATTCCTAAACATAAAACCTCTGTGGATTTTACTTTTTTATATTTTGTAACATTTACATGTGTGCTAGCCTTTGAATTACTTTTTTTTTTTTCCCAGTGAATCCAGATTTTGGGGCTAGTGCTGTCTAAGAAGAGAATGTGTTTGAAGGGAGGTCCTTCAGGATGCTGCAGAACCAGCAGCGTGTGTGTGGAAGGCCCAGTTTGCTTGGTTCTTTGGGATGTGAAGAACAACTACCCGCAATGCATCCACTTAATGAATGACATAGACTTTCCTAAGAATTGGTTAAACTGGTTCTTTTTAATTAACTCACGTTTTAGTCATGCACAGATGTATTCAGTTTCAGGCCTGGGGTTTTCTTGGAGGAAGATGGGGGATGAAGATTCAGCAATTCAATCAGGAAAAAAAAAGGAAAGTACACGTGTTGATGAGACATTATTATTTGACACACCATTCTGTTCTAGATCCGTATTAAATGTCTGAAACATTTGAGCAAGTTGCCTCCTGTATTCTGTTGCAAGCTTACTTCCCCCGCCCACATCCCACCCTCAACTAAAGTATGTTCCTCAGACTGCTGAGATGGAAAGATTTGTAATGAGTTCTTCGAGCTGCATGTCTTCCTCCTTACCCCCTCCTTGATCTTCACCTCATAATAAATAAAGCAAATCCTAAACAGATTAACTGTCAAACAGTTATGCTCTGTCCCTTCAATCTGCTTTTAGGTTTTTCAAAGGGAAGTGTGCTGATTAGGTGAGGAGATGTCATGGTCTTCTTCCGTCGATGTAGGAAGATAGCAGATATGATCGCCTGAAAAAGCAGAGCTACCCAGCGCAAGCATGGCTTTCGCCCAGTCGCACATTATGGCAGCTAGAAGGCATCAGCACAGTAGACTCATAATTGAAGTGGATGAGTACAGCTCCAACCCCACACAGGCTTTCACGTTCTACAACATTAACCAGGGACGTTTTCAGCCCCCACATGTGCAAATGTAAGTATTATAGTTTTGTTATTGCTCTAGCAAAGCCTTCTGAATTGTTATTGCCTTGTCAATGTGGTATTTGATGGACCAGTCAAAAAGAATGCAAAGAACACTGTTTTGCTGCCTTTCTAATAATAATTGCTATAATGATGCACAGTCAGTCAATTTGGAAAGTATAAGCGCTTTGTTAAAGGATGAGAGAAAGATCGCTCCGCTAGCATAACTTTAATACATAATAGTGTTAAAAGAAATAAAACAACAAGCAGTGGTAATAAAATAACAGGTTCTACAAGCTTGATACTTATTGCAATCTTAATAGTTGTTTGTTTGCATTGTGCACTTGCTTATTGATGTAAATAGCTGTTGAGATACCAAGCCTTTATCCAGACAACAGATATTGTTTGGTTAGTTATATTACAGCTACATACAAAGAAAAAATGACATCAATAAGTAAAATGGTGCGAGCATTCATCCGACAACTTACTTTCATACCAATGTGCTGAAGATGCCAAGTGCTTAAAGAGTAATTAAAATAATGTGTTTGTTTCTGACTTCTTATATAATGACAGCATCAGTAAAATTAACTGCTCTAAATGATTTACTTGTAATGTAAAGTGGAGAATTATAATTACAAAATGAAACCTGCCATAAAGTTTAAAGCCAGAAGGAAGAGCAAAACAGTAAAGCTATTACAAATAAATTAAGTATAAAATTCTACTGTAAAATATTTTTATAGGGAATAAAAATGTCTGCACCATTTTATTGTGTTTATTAAAGAGAAAAGCCTTACCGTTAGATGAGAAGACTGGTTTTCACTTTTCTTTTAATGGAAACTTTTTTTCCTTTACGAAGACTGCATGATCACCTCGTTCACATTTTCGGTATTTAATATGAATTGATAATTTCCAGACATAGACAGTAATTTCTGCAGTTTAAAAAGGTAGCAGTTATGAGTGGCTGAATGCCGTGTGTCTGTTTAGTGAATGCTGTACATTTTTTGACATAAATAGATACTGTTTGAAAAAAATCTGGAGACTGACATAAAGCAGGGTGATGAGCAAGCACTTGCTTTTTGGGGGCAGCGTGTGAGCTTATAGTCTGTGTTGGGGCTTGTAGGTGCTATTGAAATGCAAACAGTAAAATGAGTTGAGTGTTAGCACTGGGAAACATCTTTTGTTTATAGAGCTGGCAAATGGTAGCAAAAGTACAAACAAACAAATGTGGGTTCAGAAATACTTTTATACATGAAAATGCCGAATGCAGGTCCCTTTATTTGTCGAAGCTTAGCCATCCTTCATGTATATTCAGACAGTTCCTAGGCACTCATGAATTTGTTCACCAGACGTAAAAGCTGAGTGTGTTTTACTGCACTGAAAATAAGTTATTTATTAGTATCCACTTCGTACTCAACAATATGCAGCTTAAATTTCTAACCAATAACAAATCATATTACCAGAGGGCTTAGAAAATCAACCACATGATAGAAGTTCAGCACCTAAGCAAAGAGTTGAAAATAAGCTATCCTTAGAAAATTGTTCCTCAGAAGAATTTAGCGATCTCTTACACGTGATTAATACCATTGAAGAAGCTTATGCAAATAGGGATACAGGCTACACCATTTGAAACATCTACCACAATCTGACCTGCACTTTTCTTGGTACAGAAATTGTAAAGAATGTTTCTGAATACCAGCAGGATTGCTTTTGCCTCCTATGAATGACTACAACAGTGACAAAGAAGGGAAAGGTATATACAAAAAGTAGAACAAAAGCACCTTTATTCACATCATTATGGGTGAAATTTTAGCCCTACTTGAGTCTGTGCAAGTTTTGTCGTTGACTTCAGAGAGGTGAGGACTTTGCCTTGTTGTGTGTGTAGTACAAAAACCCTAGATTAGTGATGTTGCAGCTAATCACAAAAGCACTTTAGATAGACCTGTTAGCATCGGAACGTGTGATAGACTACTTGGACTGCAGTTATTTTTTGTACTCATCTTCTGAGTCCAATCATGGGGCTCTCTTTGGTCCTCCGTGCAGTTCTATATTTTGTTTAACTTGACATCCATAACATACTGACTGCACTTTCCTAGCCCCATCTCAGTCCGTCATTCCCATGATTGTGAGATGGCTGGGTTGCCACTGACAAGAGGGGTGGTAAATTCTGGCAGTGTTTTCAGGTCCATCAGTCACTCCTAAGAAGTTCCTGTCTTCTGTCTTTGGGAAACTCCTCTAAAGTCTCACGTGCAAACTAACTCTAATCACTGCTTTTTTTCTCTGAGGTTTTAACTTTGCTTTTCAGTTTCTCTGCAAGTTTGCGTATTGTTTTAAAGAAGGCCAGCATTTTTTCAAAAACAATCAGATATTTCTTCCACTGCTCACGCTGCAAGCAGTGCATTGGGTGTTGGTGTGACAGCTGCTGTAGCAATGTGCTACCCAAGATTATGGGGACTCAGCCTTCAGAAATGATTTCCAATATAACTTAGATGCGCCTGTGAAACTTGACATATGTTTTTACCTATATATGGCCCATCACTTCAACATGAAAATGTGCATCTCATTTATTTGTTTTTTTTTTGTATTGATACCTTTTCCCCGTGAACATTCTCTGGCCCACTGCACAGGCTCTGAAAGTTAACCATACCTCAGCAACCAGGAAAATGCTGTCCACACCTCCCCCTTCCCTATCTAAACTATAAGAAAAAGCATGTGTATTATGTGCTGTGTGGGTTGCCATGGTAAGTCTCTTGTTTTTCCATTCAGCTCCAGAGCAGCAACATGGGAAATGCATGCTACCCCCTGAGGAGGAACTCTGTGAACTAAATGCAGTACCCTTCACGCAGATTGCACCTTAAGACAACCCTCACTCATTAGTCCAAAACCCACCGTTCTCCATCCTTCGGTACCACCACCCACAACCTATAGAGCTCCTTCTGTGACAGCTCTCAGCCCTCCAAAACAGAAGCATTTTTAATATGTAATTGCAGTCACCTAGCTACACTGTTTGAAGTTGTGGCCTCCTGTACCCCTACCCCCCATCTAACTTTTCTGTGGCCCTCTCACAGCATATGTACTTCCTCAGCCATGCACTCAGTGTTTGCAGCTGCTGTGTCTCAGGGTCCAAACGTTCCACTCTTTTCCAGCTGAGTTTCACAGTATCCAGTATGTGCTTATATGTGCCACTGACGTGTACACACTGCTCGGTGTTCATTAGGCGGGGTCTGAGCACGGCTGGTTTTTCTCCTTACCTCACATGTGCTTATTTTTTGCTCAGAAACTGGAACTTTGGAGAGAAGATTTTAAGGTACTCAAAATGGTCTGTCCAGTATCCTTGTAAAAAAACAAACCCTACCACCTCACAAATAGCTGATGCTTAGTGTAATGGATTAAAAACAAAACAAAATCACTCTACTTCTTCTTCCTAAAAGGTGTAAGAAAGATAGGTGCAAAGAAATTTATTCATACTTTATAGTTACAAAAAATGCAAAGAATTTTTTTATGTATATCTAACAAGATTTGAATGTCTTAGATTTTATTCACTCATCTTCTTGTCAAAAATACCTCAGTTTACTCATCCATAAATTTAATGGGATTTTTGATTTAGGGAAAAGATTGTGTGATTGAAAATGATTATCTTATATCTTTCAAGTAATAAAATTTCTTCAGAAAATTTACCCAGTAAACTCATGGGTAGTATTATTAATAGCAAAGACCTCTAACTTTTTTCCTATGTTTATTTATATAACAGCAAGATCCTGAACTGAAGCGCAACCAGTAAGGCATGTATTATATACTGCAACAGTGAACAAAGCTAATTTTGTTTGTCCTTTCAAAATAACGGTTTTAAAAGTAAAATAATTCATGGTATTTCTGTGTACCTCTCTGATTCCTAGTAATGTAAATATAATTCTTGCATCTCTGAGTTTTTGATTTTATTCCACCCGAATTCCCTAACTGGTATAGCAGATACGGTGTAGCTGCATATAGATATCTTTGCTTCTATATATTCTAACAAAATGTAGCTTGAGGGTAAAGAGATTGAAGGAGTTGGAAATAAGTATGCCTCGTATAGCAGGGAGGTGTTCTCTGCTTTCCTCTTCGAAATCGTAAGTCTTATGTCTCATCAGACTGGGTCAGGTATTTTTCTCAGTTCTGAATATTGAGATTGGGTTCTGAACAATGAAGCCTCACCCCTCACAGCATCTGATTTCATTTAGTATAATTAAGCCCAGAAAGTTGCCACATTGGTCCTGACAATAGTCAGACTTGAACGTACATTTACAGCTGTTGTCAGGAGAGTTCTTATCTTGCTTTGCATTAGCAGACTGAAACATATCTCCAAAATGTGTTAATTAAATTTGCTGGAATTATATAACTTGCAGAAAAAAGTTATAATTAAGAAAGTGCATTTGAATGTACGCATGTATCTAAAATAAATCTTTTCCCTGTGTACCGTGTAATCGTGTTTAAACAACGAAACAGGATAGCACTGTTCCTTTGAATCTGGCAATGCCTTTGATTTATTTGTATTTGTTTCAGCGTTACTGCCATAGTTCAATCTCTTTTCCTTAATCTCTTTAAGTTAATCCATCTATCCAACAAACACTGAAAATGTTGTGATGTGAACATCAAGAATTTTTACACCTCCCATTAGTGTTAGGTTTGTTTTAATAAATCCCTTCCATCAGACAGATCTAGAAGACTGTGTAGTCTTTTGTAAAGGTAAAAATTAGTATTAGAATTGCAAAGTAGACACAAGAAATTCGTAAGTACTTTATAACCTTGTTATGATGCATTTCCTGCAGGGTTGATCCAGTGCCCCATGATGCTCCCAAACCTCCAGGGTATACGCGATTCGTCTGCATTTCTGATACTCACTCAAGAACTGATCCCATCCAAATGCCATATGGAGATGTGTTAATACATGCTGGTGATTTTACTGAGCTGGGACTTCCTAGTGAAGTAAAAAAATTCAACGAGTGGCTAGGTAGGTATTGAATTCTGTGTGGATTTGAAAGTAAATTTGTTTGCTGAATGTATCTGCCCCTTCTGCTTCCCACTAAAAACCATCATGCAGTCAAGAGTGATGAATATTAATTTGTCTTTTAAATTTGAATGGCAATGAGCAGGAATCAGATATTTATTTTTCTTTTCTTTTCTTTTTTTTTTTTTACAAGTTTTTTTGCATTTTTCCAACTGAGCAAATAAGATTTGTGAGACTATTCATCTGTTCTGCCTTCACACTCTCAAGTGTACATTAAGCAACTTCTTGGTGTTAGCAACAATTTCAGTCAGTAGGCCTTTAATGATTTACATAAAACCTCTTACATACATTGTTATGGCTTTGCTTCCCTGCAAAAAAAAAGTTGTTGTGACTGAAAACATTTGTCTGTTTAACCCCGGAGGCTCATAGTTTTTTTATCTGGGGCTCAGCTGCACCGCAGTGATGAATTCCAAACAAAGCGAAACGTGTGCCTGTGGTGGCTGTCTTGGATGTAGCAGACCAGATGTAGATGCCTTCTGTAGGCAACTGTTGGCATTGGTAACTGAAATTCTGTTCCACTGGGCAAGAGAGTGGTGATTTACATGTGCTTCTGCAGTGTTTTGTATATGCTAAAAAAATGTCAGTGAAAACTGGAAAGCATGCACTGTATCCAGACAAAAACCCGATTGGTATTGTTCTGGCAGCAGCGTAGATACCTAGTTTAGAATAAAAACAAATTCTTGCTTCTGGTACTTCATTATCCAGAAAAAGGACGAGAGGAAACAATGGATTTGGGAAGAGGAGGGACAGAGTTTAAGGGTAGTGGATTTCAGTTTTTAGGTTGATTTTCTTTCTTTTTTTTTCATATTTTGTGCATTTTCCTTGTCTTTTTTTGCTGTATGCTGCAGCATTCATCACTAGGAAGACACAAAGCTGACAAACACATGTAGGCTGAAAAGGAATATAAAAAAAGGCAGGACTTAACAATTTCAGCAAATATTTACTAGAAAAAAATTCAATCAAGGTTGATAAACATTTATTTGGGCTTGGAAACCCTGTAACATGCCCAAAATGGAGCAATTGCACTGTTCTGTGGGCACTCAGTTAGGGGCATCCTGTGAAAGTACCATACTCTGCTACAGTGCCCTCTGCTCTGTCTGCCCCCAAATGGCACAGGTCTGTTGAGCAACAGAAAACAAATTTTAATCATGTTTTGTAGATCTCTACCGTGTGGTGTGGTAATGCACTGAAAACAGCATACAAAGATGATACATACCATATGGCTTTCCATTCTAAATAATACTCATTTTATTTGTCTGTTAGTGTGGGAAGAAAAATGCCTTGGGATATCGCTAGTGAGCAAAGCTGGGGCCATGCACATTGCTTGCTGCACAGTTTTTGTGTCCCCAGTTCTCCATCTGCCACCCTGCTGGTCACAGCTGTACGGTGTTCTGAAGAAGTCCTTAAGCTGAAATCCTCTCAGTTTGGTTGCGAGATTTCCCAGGGCATTCCTGTGATGGTCTCTTCATCATTTTTATTCCAAAATAAGGCCTGATTTTCTGACTTTTCAAGGCATGCTTCCAATTTCATGTTAGTATGTGGCTTGGGAAAAGGTGATCTTTGCAGTTTGAGGTATACTGTTGCAAGAGCATCTCTGGGATATGCAGATTTAGAAAGTAAAAGATTTTTTTCGTGTATTGGCAATTTGGAAAAATGGGAAATCTAATTTTTGAATTAATTCTGAAAAATCCAATAGAATAATAGTTTGGAGTTGCCATGCAGCAGCTTTCATTTAGCTAGCTTTTAAAGCTTTGTTTCAGTTAAAAGCTGTAAACTTTTTTTCTGTAATCATACTCAATCAGATTTCAAAGTGCAAACATTAGCTTTTATTTTGAAAGGTTATTTTGTATTAAATGAAAAATCTATGATATCACAATGCATTGAATGTTTGCAAAATCCATAGTAAATGGTAAAATGATTAAAAGTGTTCTCTTTGCGAGGAAGAATTTTCAGAACTTTGCTGGTTGCCCATTTTTAGTCTCTGACAGTTTAGATTTTTCCAGATAGCTGTTTCCAGTATTTGCCATGGCTTTGCAATTGTTAATCCCACAGCCTGCCCAGCCTTCTCCTTCTTCCTTGCCTGAATGTTTCACTAGTTTCTTGAGAAAGCAATTGACACATTGACTAGGACTTTTGCTACCAGCCTCACTCAGTTGCCACCAAATTTCCTTGTCTGTTCCTTCATCCCATACCACAGGGCTGACTCTCCCATTTAGTTTCAGATGTATATCTTCTGCCAGCAGTAGCAGTAACATCATAGCTTTGTTTATGCCTTGGAATAAAGAGTAGAACATTTGTTTGTTATGCCTTCCCTCAGCTTCCTCTTAGGCAGCAGGTACGCATCCTACTTCTGATGTTACACCGTACCTTTATGTGAGCATTTATTTCTCCCTTATGGCATTCAGTTCTGTCATGCCCCCTTGGGTCTCTGCAACTCTGCTCTATCAGCCTGCTTCATCTTATCAGGAGGCCCTTCAGCAAGTTCAGATTTCATCTTTCTGCTCTACTTAAAATTTCTGCGCCTGTTTGATGCAAAGTACGTTTTACATTAACATCATTAACTTCCGTGGACCTTATGGTTCTATCCAGCACATGCTTAAGTGTTGTGCTAATAGAGGCACATTGGCTTGCTGAGTCATACCCTAAAATATGTTCTCTCTTTTTTAGGGTAACTGTATGTGGGTACACAGGAAGGCCAGATGATGTATCTCTGCAGCCCATCATCGTCTTTGACTGCCCCTAGTCACCTATTTTAAATGTTTTATCCTCTCACTCCCCCAGCCCTTTTCTGCATTTCGTTTCAGCTTTTTCTTTTTGGTAATCAGTTGTTTTCTCTCCCTGTCCTTTTTCTGAAGACTCCTCTCTTTTTCCCAGGAAAGGATTTGAGATTTTACCAGGGCTATGTTGATGCCCAGCTCCAAGGAAGAGATAAAGGTTTGGTGATAACTGGGCATGAGTATTTTCTCAGCTTTCTCTGATAGGCAGTCCAAGGAGTTTCTGAACCACAACATTAAATACACAACATGTGCATTTAAGAGATGTTTGTAAGTTTTTCTCTGAGTTTTTTAAAAGCCTTTTTGTTCTGTGCAAATTTTTAGCGCAGATGTAATCTTGTGGCAGAGTGTTCCAGACTGTAATAAGGATAGTGTGAAGAACTTTGTGTATTTTGAACTTACCGTCTTCTGGTTTCATTTGGTATTTCCTAATACTAGAAGAGGCAAGTGAAAATTCCATTCTTCACTCTGCTTCAGAATTTATAGACTCTTCCCATATTTACTCTTCTGATGTTTTTCAAGCTGAAGGCTGTTTAGAAGTCCTTAAATGCCTTTGATCATCTGTGTCTTTCTTTGCACCTCTTCTTGTTTTTCATTATTTTAAAAGGCAGAGAGACCAGGGCAGCATGTATTCTGAGTACACCACAGATTTATACTCTAGCATAATGAAATTTCCTGTTTTGTTCTCTTTTCTTTTTTAATGTTTTGGATTATTGTTTTTATTTTTGACTGTGACTGAACAAATGAGATGGCATCTTCATAAAATTGCCTATTATAACTCTGTGGACTTTTTCCTGAATAGCAGCATCTAGTACAGAATCTGTCACTGTGTTATGTACAGTTGGGATACTTTTTTCCAGCACTTACATTATTCTACATAAATTTCTGTTCAGTTTCATCTGTCCCCTTACTGCCCAATCATGCAGTGCAGTGATGTACTTTTGCAAGTCAGATTTCCATTTTGCTGCTCTTATTCAGGGTAGCTTAGAAAAAGAAGGGGAAAGGGTGTGAATAGTCAGTTTACAGTTTGCCAATGGTGTTAATGGGGTCATTTCCCTCCCCTCTTTTTCCTGAACTGACCTTTCTCCTGTTTTTACAATTCTCCTTTTCCTTTTGCTATGTAGTTTCTTTTCTGACTGTATTTTTCTTCCAAATTTGAAAATCCAGTTACTGGGAATCAGAAAAAACGAAGAACAAAGCATGTATTATGGTAGGCGCAGATGGGAGGCCGTGAGGGCAGTGAAACTTTGTAGTGGCATTGTAAGGATGGATTGTGTGACGGCTTTGGACACACACTTGTTTTCCAGTATGTCTAGGAAATTTTAATGACATCACTTTAGACAGCTGAAAATGATTCAGGGAAATTGTTATAGATACACATTAGTATGTAATCAAGGGTAGATAAGGTAGATTATGTTGTAGGGTATGTCATGCTTGCTATGCAGTACAGCCATCCTTGTAGTCTGATTTTTCATTATTTTTGTTTTTGTTACTGTCTTGTCCCACTCGGTGAGTTGTGAGGAAGGTGAATCTTTGCTATCCCACTGAATAAGGCACTCCCTGGTCAGCAGGGGTCGTGGGAGCAACAGAATCAGACAACGACTCAGAGGAACAATACAAAACAATTTGTTTACTTCAATGACCACATTTGGTCCACAATTTTGAGGCAAAATTGGGCAACATTCCAGCAACAGCAAGAAGCATTATGGATAAACAGGCACTTTGGCACAGGCATCTTACTTATAGGCAAATTTAGGCAATGGCTAGTAAAGAAAATGAATGAAAGATTGAGAGGAAAGGAAAAAGGTAAAAGAAAAAGAAAATAAAAGTGAAAGAGATTTTCACCACATCCTCGGATCCAGCGTAGTCTTGAGCTGGGGTCTTTCTCCATGGGTGGCGTGTCTACAAAGGCAGAACCTGCGTGTTCGCCTTTGTTTAGACCAGATGGTCAGAGACCGCCCTCAGGGTGGCAACTCCCCTGCATCTGCCCAACTCGGGTTTCCAGAAGATTCGAGAGTTTTCTGCAAAGTCATGCAGCCCCCTCCTCATAGAAGGAAGTGGGTAGAACAGCTTGCTGCCCTGCCTCCGCAGGACCCAATCTGCTCCCTCACCTTCCCTCTCTAGCCCGAGTTGTTGAGTCAAGTTTCCCATTGGTCTCTTACAGTTACTTAATCCCAACCTGCATATAAATCAAATGTGTTGTAGACGAGTACAAAGACAAGTATCTTGCTTTCTTACACTCATCAAATAATGACTCCAAAACCATCTCTATTTTGTGCGTCCCATATCATTGGCACTGGAAATTGCCTGCTTGGTTCAGTTGCTCTTGTAATTTCCTTTGCTCGAGTCCGTAATATCATTTCCAAGCTTTGTATGCTCCAGGACCCGCTGTCACTTTGAGCTTGCGGGTAACTTTCCTGGAAATTTAACTAAATAGCCAATCTGTGGTATGCACTGCAAACATACTTTCGTATTCTCTGTGAGAATTATCTTCTGTGCATGGATTGAAAAGCTTACTTAAACTAACACATTTTATAATATTCATTGTTTCAGCGTGTTTGCTTGAGATTTTCCAATGTCAAAGACACTCTTCCTATTTGAAATTCAAGTTCAAACTAAACTTGAAATAAAAAAATACAAGGTGGCTTTGCCTTGCATTGGAAAACAGTAATTAGCTCTTCAGACTATTTTCCTGAAAATATTAATCTCACTTGCATATCATACACACACACACACAAATTGGTTAAGTTATTTGACATGCACTTCAAGAATTGACCTGGGCAGACTCAGCTCAAAAGACAGCATTTTTCTTTCAGACTAAAAAAGTGTTTTAGAGTAAAAATGCCTGCCCAGCTTTAGTAACTACCACAAGTAGATTCACCTATTTCTAATATTACATTGTAGAACAAAATCAGCTAATTTTGGTCAGTAAACATCATCCCTCTTTTTAAACTCTTAAAGATAAAAGATCTTCAAAAAAGCCTGAAACACTAGGCTTAATTTTACTTTTGCTCTGGAGTTGAATCTTGTGAAATGGTGGTGGTTATTTATCTTCCTCTCTTAACAGGTATTTTATATTTTTAGGTTCAATAATGCTCACATTTAAAACAGATTAAAATTGTGTTGAAGAAGAAAGAAAATCAGCTTCAGAGCAGCAAAAGAAATTAGAATTTATAAATTGTAGTCATGCCATTTTGACCATCAGTAATTACACTATTTTTATGTTAATGTAGAAACCCCTTGAAAGAAGTATTTAAGCACTAATTATCTATTTACAAAAGAATGGCTTTGGAAATGCGGTGAAAAACATTGAGCTGTGTAGGGATTTAGAACAGATGTCATTTTTAAAAGACTGGGCATACTAAAAAAAGTGTTGGTTTTTACTGCATTTCTTAAACGTGTGATGTCTCAGATGCGTTTGTACATCTAAGGCTCAGACGGCGCGGCACAGAAAAGTGCACTGCACCATGCTCAGTTCTGGGGATTTTGTATGTCCTGGAGATTTCTGAACATTTAACTGGCTGCCAGGAGTCTTGAGGAGTATTGAAGCTGCACCCCTGTGTTGGGAAGACAATCCAGAGCAGCTGTTTTCCAGATCTGCTCCCCATGCTAGTGACGAGAAGCTGTAGGAGCCCTAGGAGTGGTAGTTGCTGAAGGGCTTCTCCTTCATTCCCTCCTTCCAGGTACATGTATGCTTTGGGGTTTATTTTGCACTTCGTAGTTATATTGAGGTTACTGGTTTTCATGGATGGAGTGGAAGGTAGTCAGCCTTCAAGATTCTGAGCCTTGGGGTTGGCTCATACATAAATATCCCATGATTTTCATAAATATTGAGATGCTGGACTTCCAGTTTAAGCGAGTGAGTAAAATCACCCAGTCTTGTTCTGGACTAGCAAACAAGTGTAGCTTTAGGAGGGCAGCGACACCCAGAAGTGTATAGAGCAATCAGGGAAGTAAAAGATCTGGAACATAATTTTGCAGACTCTGATTGCCTCTGGCTGAGATATTTGAAGGAGTCTGAGGAAGACAGGCAACCAAATTCTATTTAGTCCGCTTTCAGATCTGGCAGCCTCTTCATCGTTCCCCCTTGTAAAATTGTGATAATGATGCTTGATCCACCTACCACATGAACGTGTTGGAGGATTAATTATTCTCAGTACAGCACTTGGAACACCTATTGCAAAGCACTGTACGCAGACATTAAATGTGATATTAGTGCTGTGCACCTCATCCAGTGACACGACACATAGCTTCTTGTAGTCTTCCCTTGCAGAAGGTGACAACTGGGAAATACCAAAAGCACCTCTGTGGGATCTGAAGATTTGAAGAGGAATCTGCATCAGTGTGCAGACAGATCTATGTGGGAAGTCTAAAGTATTTTTTAATTGTTATTTTTTAACATAGTTCTCTATCTCCTTTGCTTTTATTGTTCCCAGATACATTCTGTAAACCAAAATTAGAATATTCTAATGGGCTTAAAACCTGTTGTAGAGTTTTATCCCCCACAGAAAGGTATATTATTCAATACTGAAACTTTTCCAAGAAATAGAAAAAAAATTATGAAAATGAATGCCACGGTTTATGTAGTTGCGGATTCTCAAACCATCAGTCTCCATAACCTAGGGGAGCATATCGAAGGAAGAGTCAGTCTGGGCAAACCCTGCGGTTGTTCTGTTTTCTCGGCATCTGTTACTGACCACTAGTGGATGGAAGGTACAGAGCGAGACAATGTTGTGACCTGACTCACTGCAGCTGTTCTCCGGGCCTAGTATGCAGCATGCGTGGGCTTGGTTCTGCCTAATTACCAGGCTAGAAGAAAGCCACATTTCCTTTAGTAGTAATTTTGGCCAATTATTATGCATGCATGTGTGTGTGTGTGTGTATAAAGCACGGTATATCAAATAATATCAGTTGGACGTATCCGATTTTTTTTAGTTATATTTGCCTTTATCTACAATTTAAAGACATCCTGGTTTGCAAATGTGAGCAATATTGTATGTGTTTGTTGTTTTGTTTGATATCATTACTGGCTTTTACAATGCGGGAATGTCTTGATCTAGCAGGTTACAGATGACTTAGGAAGGAGTGTTCATTTACAGTGTTATTCCAGATTACACACCATACAATAAGTATGTTAATGTGAATTTCCCAGACGTCAGCCCTAGTGTTTAAACACAGAACTGTCAAAGAGATGCTAAAAAAGCAATCTGAGACAGTTATGCAGTCTTTTTACTATATCACTCACTGCTGTGTTCTAAAAGGTTGAAATGAGAGAGAGAAAGCATTAAGTGGGCACTTGCATGATTGTCACTGCTTTTAATGAATACTAAAATTTCTGCGCAGTACAATACTGGGAGAGAAGCAAAGCACATCTGCTTGTAGAAGTTTGCATTTACCTCTGTGCAGTTGCAAGCTGGTAACAATCGTAAGCTGCAAAGGAGGTCACTGTTGGTAAAGACGTCCAACCTCTTCGTACAAGAGGAGCCTGGAGAATAAACCTCATGCATCTGCTTTTGAATTATTTGCAGCATTTATCTGATTTAAGAAGAGGAAGGCTTGCTGATAGAATGGGATGAACCTCAGAGCGCACAGAATTCTACTTTGAACGAAGTCAGATGCAGAGAAATAGCAATCAAAGGCACACCGTTCAGTGCTTTGCATTATGCGCTTGGTAGTTCAAGTGACAGTCCCCCAGCATTTTGAATTGTTTGCTAAAAATTATGTTCACCATAAAAAGGACCTGCTGTAGTTTAGAAGTTAAGAATTACTGTAATAATTTTGTAATTGGTGCATAAAACCACAAAAAATTAGATGTTCAGTTGATTTTCTTAATTAGTAATCTGCAGTAATGAAAGGAATAAACGAAGATGTTACTAGCTAAACAAATATATGTGTATGTTCTCATTCACATGATATTACCAGAGCTATTGTCAGATTCTCATATTAAGCAAACAGAGGCTAAGAAACTTTCTGAGGAGGGCTTGCCACAACTGGCAAAAGCCCCATGTATCTAGCTAAGAAGCTGTTAAGGTGATAATGTCTTTTGGCTACATGTAAGTGAAGTATGATGTCCCAGGCTTTTCAATAGTAAAATAATCTCAAAGAATAATAAATTAGAGGTCTGCTCTGAAAATATTGCCTCCTATGTTAATATGGAAGTAAATAGGAGGCATTACTTTCAAAGAGACCTACGTACATTGATTTAGGAGATTTGGGGTAGATTTTTTTTGTGTGATTAGTTGTTCTGGAGGTAGAACCACTGCTGTCTGACTTCTTAGATCTTGTCTTGCAGACCTTCTGTGGGATCTTAGGCATCTCAAAAGAGCTGTCATGCCTTTGAAGCCTCTTTCAGACTGTACATGAGTCTTATTAGGCACTTACTTCCAGGAAACTCAAGGGAACATAATTATTTTTGAGACCTCTACTCCTCTGCCTATTGTAGTAAATGACTTTCAAATCTGCTGGGCATTTTCAGGGGGATATTGAGAAACAAAGGTACAGAACAATAAGACATCATGTTTCTACAAGTTTCATATTGGTAAAAGGGTAAAAAAAAAAAACCTTTTTAAAACCTGCTAAATTAGGTGCAAGAGGATGTGTCTCCAGCATTTTTCTGCCTACAAAGGAAGATTGCAAAAACAAAAGGTGTTGAAAAAATGAGGCAGAAGAGGTGAAAAACCACGTAGCAGAGAAGGGAAAGAAAAGAAAAAAATATATTAACCCACGTTAAGGTAGTGGTTGAAAGAGTGGATCGCTGCTTGGAGCCCTGTTCCAAATTGGCAGAAGGCAAATACTGGATGTCTTCAAAAAGAAAGCCCTGAAACCCAGTACTGAATTGGAGCCAGTGTGTTCCTGACAGAATTTTGATGCCTAAACATTTGTTGATTCCAAATCCAAATAGGAGGAAGTGGCTGAAGATTGATTATGGAGGAAAACGTTTCCTGCAAGTTAGGCATTCTAGAAGAGGAAAAAAAGTTATGTTGCAAAAAAAAAAAAAAAAAAAGTGAAATTTTGCTTAGGAGGGAAATTTTTATTCACCCCAAAATATTTTTAAATGCCGTTTTGTTTCATTTTGTTTCCTTGGTAATGTCAGAACCATAACATGAATTTCCAAATATATCCCATTCCAACCAAGTGGTATGTTAATGACTTTAATACAGAAAACTGTTTAGGTAAAATTCTCCAACCAGCAGAAGCTTCCCCGGTGAGAACAACTTGGGAATCCCTGGTCTTTGGCAAAACCACGTGTCTTGATTTGACTAATCAAAATAAGAAATGGGGAAAAAATGCAGATTTCCCCGAAATTCAAAACTTTTTTTCTTTCTTTCTTTCTTTTTTTTTTTTTGGTTTGAAAGTACATCTTTGACTCCCATAGCATATGTTCTTGCATGTGTTTCTTGGCACTTCTGAAGGGCAGATCTATTTCTTACATGCTTGGTGCCTTAATTTTACTGGAGAGTGAATTTTGTCCTGGATATGTGTGCAGAATTCCTGTGACAGCCATAAATTTTCTTTAATATCTTTGTATGCATAGAGCTTCTGTATTAAAACCGAGTTTGCTACCTGCCCACCAGTAAAGCCATATGCTAGCATCAAATGTTAATTGACTATCAGTTGAGTATTTAGTCCTACTCATCTGCTAAATGGATAATGTGAGAAACTTATACGGAAGTTAACGGAACATACTTTCTAGTCTTGTTAAATTGCTTGCCTGCCGTAGATTTGTTCCATTAGAATCACAACACAAAATGAGTATTTAATTTCTTTTAGCATTGAAGGCTCTTCAAAATTCTCATTCGTTTTCCAGTGTAGACTTACAGACACACAGGTTGGAGGGGACCTCTGGAGATCATCCTGCACAGCAGCCCTTGTTCTTCAGAAAGGATCTGATGGTTATAAAACTGGGAGCCCTGCTTTCAGCTCCTGCCATGCAACCAGAGACTGATGCACCAACTCCCACCTGAGCTGCCAGCCCCCTCACTGGAAAGACTGAGGAGGGGACCCTGGGGCCCCATCCTCTTCCCCATTGCCGCAGAGCTCTTAGTCAACTCTAGATGCATTCAAGGCCACTCTGATGGTATAATTGGTGGCCACATGGCTGAGTGGTAGGAACTTGATATTTAGTGTGTTACTATCTGGAAAGAACAAGGAATATCTAAAGGAAAAAGGAAGACAGCTTAACAAATGAAAATGCTAGCTGCTGCCTCTAGTAAGGCTTGTTTTTATGGAATTTGCAAAAGGAAGCTCAGCTCAGCTTGTTGAACAAGAGACAGAAAATGTGCCTGAAGTCGCTTACACCCAGCTCGCCACTAGCAGGTGCAGGATAAACTGATCAGCCTGGAAGTGTCTGAATTATCTCTGATCAAAAGCTGGTGACACCAAAAGTAATAGATGGAAAAGTGATTGTTCTCAAGCTGTGGGCACCTGGGCTGCAATAGAGCTGCTGGGCTGTGTACTCTTGGAGAGATCTTGCTCCTAGCCAAGGGCTAAGCCAGGGTTAGAGAGTGTGCCAGTCTGTGCCTAGGCTTGGAAAACCATTTGTTTGTGTTGGAAGGATGTACTAGAATAAGAAAATACAAGACAATTTAAATAATAAAATATAATGAGGAAAACTATTATGCTGTAGGTCAGAAGTAGGAAAGAAAGTTGCTGTTCTAAGGTAGTTTTCCGGTAACTATCAGCTTGTGCTCCGTGGTTGTAGAAGGCACTCAAAACATGAAAAATATTTAGGATTGTACTCACATAACTGTGTTGGATCATGTTCCTCCTCTAGTAAGGTGGTGCTGCTACCTCTGAGGTTAGTGGTAGGAGGTTTGCGCCTTTAGTGCAAAGAGATGCGTAGCATTCTGCGCTGGCTTCTGCATGCAGACTAACCATGAACATTGGTACGCGCTCATCATACTGGCAGCAGGGAAGGCAGGAAACATAGGTAGTCAGTGTTTTGGTCTCATAGCTGAGGGTCTTTGCAGCCATTTTATTGAGGTCTTATTGTTCCTGACAGCATTGCCCAGCCAACAGCAAGGTTTCAAAGATTTCCTTCTAAGGTTAACTTTCTACCATGAGAGTGCTTGGTGTAAAAAGCGAAACGTGTTTGTCAGTCTTCTAAGGACAAAGCTGAAACAAAGTACTGTTACAAATTTATGTGCAAGTAGAGAAAAATGCCTCTGTGTGTTAGACAAAGGGTGAAGAGAGCTTGTGGAGACAAAGGAGGGAAATAGGTTTAGCAAGTTGCCGGCTGGTATGGAACGAAGGGGAAAGAAAGGAAAAAACCTGAGCTGCAAACTCATCAAAAACAGAGTTGTTAATTGAAAAGCTGACAGACCTGTAACTACAGCAGCGCTGCTGGCCGCCACTATAATAAATGTAACTGTACATTTAGAGTAATTTGCTAATTTGCCTAAGTAACACCCACAGACAGCAACATGACATAAATACATTAGTGGAAGCAACAACTATAACCAGCTCATACAGGTTCTTGGCTGCTAGATGGATGGATCAGATGAGCTGGAAAAGATTTACAAAACAGAACAGAAATGGAATTGTTAACAATGCTGTGGCTTACAGAATTTCTTTTTTCCCCTCATTTCCTAAGAATGCTTAAAGGTTTGTAGATGTCCATACTTATTGCAGCACGTAAATAACATTTTAAACTTGCATGTATGTGTGCACACGCCCAGAAAACTTGTGGAAATGGGGAACACGTCTGCAAAATGTGATGCGTTTCACGAACAAAAATTGCAGTATTTATGTTTCAGGTAGTTTTTCAGGTAAATAATTGAATCTCTGTGTAATAATACCTGAACAGAGTTTCTGTTAATACGTTTTATAAAAGCACACATGTATTGGGTCCACAGGAAGGATTCTAAGATCAATTTTCCTAGGTGTTATAAGTGCCTGACACTTACATATAGGAGTCACTCAAATATTTGTATGTGTGATCTCCTCTGGGCTAGTGCTTTCCGCTCTCTCCTCTTTCTGGAGCTCTGAATCCCACTGCTGGATGTTATCCTGCATCATGCTCATGATAATTTCTGCCACTGTGTGTGGGCTTGTGACTTAAGTTCTCTAAACATCCTAACTCTGGGTTAAGCTCATCACTAAAGGTGTATATAATGTTATAAACCACGTTTATAAAATTAAAAATGACAAGACTGCTGCTGCGCTAAGTGGGTCTCTTTTTCAATAAAATACTTCTCCCACTTTCCTGTTGTGTCTTCATCCTGATGCAAATCAGCAGCGCAGAAGCAAAGCTATGAATGCAGCTTCTGTCTTTGTTTCCTCTCAGATACATGTACAGGGTTTCTGCTGAGCATTTTGGGACGGGCGATCCCTGCTTTCAAGGGCACAGTCCAGCTGATAACCGAGTGGAGTCAGATGGAAGGTTTCAGTTGCAGTGCTGCTCTCAGGAGAGCCCACATGTGTGGGTATATATATTCTTGCCTTCAGCAGGAGGCTTGTTAGGTTTTTCACTAACTATGGGTTGTAAAATATTCTTGAACATGAGTCACTTTAAATTATAGGCCGTGCATCTAAGGAAGTCAATGAGAAAATAGAGCAGAAAAAAGCTGGGAGTCTCTGAGGGGTGTGGAGTTCTGACAGTGGAGCCCAAGGCCTGCTGTGTTTGAAGGCTTGGTCTTCATATTGGGACAAGGAGGGCAGCAGACCCGTGGCTAACCCAAGCCTTGAGTCAATGAGACCTTGTCAGTGCAAGCTGGCAATGACTGCAGGGCTGGGGGAGGAGAGCCAGTTATTTATCGAGCGTTGTGGCCGGTTTCCTTTGAGCCCTAATTTCTGTCACTGAGTTGTCATCACTGTCACAGTAAGTGATACTTGCAATGCAAATGGCAATTAAAGAGAAGTAAATGCTAGAGCAGAAGTCTGCGGACTGTTATTTAAGGTTGATGAGTTGAAAGTAGTTTCAACGTAATAATGCTAAGCAAGCTAAATCGTACTGTGCCCTGAAGAAGACAGTAATGTCATTTACCCAAAATCACCAGGTATTATAGTAATACTGAGTAGAAATTTGCTCAGTTATTTTGACTATGTGAGCCTATTATAGGAATCGATAACAGTTTGTGAGTCTGCCTGTTTCTTTGATCCGATTCTCCGTAAAACAAGTAATTTGTTTGTTTTTCACTGTTTTAGGTAGCCTGCCCTATGAATACAAGATTGTGATAGCAGGAAATCATGAATTGACCTTTGACCAGGAATTCATGGCTGACTTAATCAAGCAGGACTTTTACTATTTCCCCTCTGTTTCTAAGCTGAAGCCAGAGAGCTATGAAAATGTACAGTCTCTTCTAACAAACTGCATCTATCTTCAAGACTCTGAAGTGACCGTGAGGGGATTCAGAATATATGGCTCCCCTTGGTAAGCAGGTTTTAAAGCATACATTAAAAAATACCGTTGATTGCTGTCACATCAGCCATTTCGTATGCATTCAGCCATATTTGGATTGCTGTGTTAGGGAGAGAAGTAATACTCGGTTTGATAAAGTTTTATATATTGTCTTGTAATGAATCACACTTGTGACAAAATTATATGCTTGAATAGAATGGGTGTCGTTAACCAAAAAATGATGGGGGAAAGATAGCGTGCTCCTTAGACTCTCACCCAGGAGCAGTTCTCTAATATAGTCCACATAGGTTTTTTTCCATCATAAAGAATGTTTTCAACACTTAGTAAGTTTATATAATTACAGGTTAATTTTATTGCAAGGATACATTCTTTTGACAGTTTTCCATCCTACAGATGATATTTAAGGTTCATTAGTGTATATAGTAGTCATTTAACGCAACAAGCTTGTTTCAGTATTTGTTCAGGCTTTTTTTTTTTCCCTTTACATCCCTCAGAATCTTGCTTTCTTTTATACGGCATTGGCTTTCCTCAAGGTATAGTCAAGCTTCTAAATTAAAGTCAACAAATCAACAATTTTGCTGTACTGCACAGAGTGAGCACTTAAAACTCCTTGACAGTATCAGAGACAGATGGGCCTTGGCTTCCTGACCTCCACCTTTAACCTCACATGTGCTTCTTCTATGTCACTTACGTTACATTGCTGTGTTATTTCTGTTAACAGGATTATAAATTGGTTCTTTTATGAACATTCGGTATGCATTTAAAATAAGTTAAAATTTATTTTAAAGGGCAGGTTTTTCAGGGAATCTGTTATTCTTCCTTTTAAAATCACATCAGGCTGGAATATAGCAAACAAGTTGTCAAACCTGATGCATACACCCCAATGTGAATTTTCAGTGTGAATAAACTGTGAAATCTCTTGGAATTTTTTTTAATGAAAATTGGCATTTTCCCATTTGGTTATTTCAGATGGGTGTTAATTTTCTCCAAGCTTATTATTCTACATTTTTCTACATTAAATAGCTTCCCTCTTAACTGCACCCTTCTCTCTCTGTCTCTTAGATCTCCAGATCTTTCTGTTGTTTTTTTCAACCTACCTACCTGCTGTGTTGTAGTTCATCTTTCCCTTGTGTCTGCTGTGTATTCAATCAATATACAATTTACTTCATTTTCCAAATTATTAGGGAAGTTATTAGATGGTATCAGTCCCAATATTAACTTCTGAGAAATGCCACTTGGCATCTCTTCCCATTTTGATGTTCAACTGTAAATACTGTAATTATGCTCTGTTTACAATATGTCTGGCAACATCATATCTTCGTTGTGATATTCATAACCAGGCACCATATTTCCAGTGTCAGTAATAATTTTCCAGGCAGTGAAGTACCAAAAGTCTCATTAAAGTCTAGATAAATTAAATTAAAACAAAATACTATCTATAAAGTAGCACTGAGTACAGGCTGAAAGAAACCATTTGAACTTTCTGGGTTTGATTAGGTCTGTAAAAATCTGTTGAGAAAACTTTTTCCACCCACTAAACCATGAATGTTTCTGTAAATTATGATCTACTGCTTTCCCTTTGTGCACTTATCCTGTGATTTTGCACAAGTTTTCTAGGCTATCTGGCATGACCTATTGTTCTTGAAAAAGATTGCTTTTCGTTTTTCATGCATTCATTAAGATCTGCTGTCATCCTTATTTTCCCATTCTGTATTGCTTGGGGCTATATCTTAACTTCCATAGTACGTTTCACAGTACTGCTAACTCATCTCCCAGCCTGTTATGGTCCCAGAAGGTAAGTGTTGTAGAGTCCTTTGAAGATCTTAACTTACGCCATACGGGAGAAAGTCTTGGTGATGGAACCTAGGCCAGCAAAGCTTTTTTACCAAAAAGAGCCGGTGCCCACAACATTGAGAATGGGTATCTTAGAAAGAGACATTACAGTATCCACAGTATTACAAAGATTGATGATGCTTCCCAAAAGCTGAGGAGGGTAAGTGTAGTTGGAATCCACGGATTCCCTTCCTGCCTGCTGATTCTACCAGTGGCATGTGGAGAAAGTCTGTGGAACTGGGATGATGCTGAAGTCTGCCTTTACATGTCCCACTTTGCTTGGTTTCCTCAGGACTGACCGTCTCTCTTTTCCCTTCTTGACTGCAAAGTGTTTTCTGTTTTTGCAATTTTAAGCCTTCCTGCACCAGCTCTGTTGAATTGGGCCTGGCATTATGCTCGTGTTCTTCCAGCCAAACTCTTGGCGTTTTTTTTTGGTTTTTTACCATGCAATGCTGAATGAAGTTTCCCTGCTAAGTGATGTCATGTCCAGTGGAAACAGGAGCAGTAACGATAGTAATAAGAAGTTGCTTTTCATCATTTTATCAGAAGGCCACATGTAGAAGTAACCAAGTTACATCAGCCAGACCACTGGTCAGAAAACTTTGGAAGAGAAACAGCTATTGTGTATGGGTTAAACTGCTTGCCTGCTAAATTGAAGGCTGAGTGCAAGTCTGTGCCTAATGAGCACTACTGTTCTTCAGCATTTCTTTTTGTTTCTATACCTCATTTGCCCAGAAAAGAAAGATGTTTTCCTAGTCTCTCTGGGAAATTAATCTCAGTTTCTTTACACATCACAATAATGATAAAAACTACAAAGTTCAGAACATTGGTGAACTTTTTATGGTGAGCTTTTTATTGCCTTTATATCATGAAGCTAGTTGTTTAGAAAATGATTACAAATCTAATAAAGGCTTGAAAATTTAGAGTTCTTAAACCTCTCAGAGCTCAACAGGAAAGCTAAGCTTTATGAAGTTGCTTGTTCAGTATCCTAAAATATTTTCTTTTCCAGCCTTGAAAATATGCATATAGCTTTCTTTTAGTGGATTTGTTTAATTGGAGAACTCCCAATTAGAGTTTCTGTTTGTTGTACATGCATGACTCTAATTAGAAGGTGAGCTATCTAGAAATTAAAGACTGAGGCCCCAGATCCTGCCTTTCTGTTTCTGATTACAGCCCTGACCCTCTGTCTTACTTTACCCAATGTAAAAATAAATACAAGCTGCAGATATCCCTCCTTTATGAAAAAGGCTGATCAATATTTGCAAAGTACTTTGAGAACCCTGGAATAAGGTCTGAGTGAATGCCAACCGGCATTAACTCAGCGTGTTTACCTGTAGCCATCTGTGTTTTTATATATGACCTGTAGAGAATTAGATTATAGTTCTGGTTAAGATGTTTTAGTTGCAGAGTAAACCATGAAAACTTTATTGGTTTGCATAAGGTGCAAATCTCCAAGGCCTTTTAAATATGTACCATTTGTGTGTAGTTAAATATTTTCAATAGCACTTGGATAGTTTGACCTCCACTATTATCAAAAACTCTGTGGTTATTTTTAATTGCATAGAAGAAATGGGACGCTGTCTTGTCTCAGAAAGCAATGCTATAACTCTCCTGGGCTTCAGGGGCAAGATTTCAGTGCCAGATTGAACCTCTACTCAGTAACAAAAATTTAACTGCCTTAAGCATTAATTACACTAGTATAATAATCAAGCTGGGAACAGCCATTTTGATATGCAAGCTGCAAAGTACAAAAGCTGCTGTTTAAAAATTGGTATTTGCAACATACGAGTATCTTGGACCAGGGGACTGTCAGTAGAGGTGATGAGGGAGAGGAGCATAAAGGCAAAGATATCTCATGAGAAACTTGGGAATACCAAGATTTTAAATGTGTCCAGAGAATCTTTAGCTTTAAGGGTTTTCTGTGGCTATGTTTGGCCAAGGAAGCTGTTACTCCTGACACTGTACCACACACTATTGGTTCCCATGTTTGGATGAGCAAAGCATGAAGCCATTTTCCAGGAGGGTTTAATTTGTTTTTCAGTAACGTGTAAAATCGTAATGTATAGATACAAATGCAGCAAGCAGAAACAACAGAGAGGTGGCAGAGTACCCACTCTTAGGTGTTACAAAGACTTAACACAACAGTCATGGCTGACCCTATCTGGTGACAGTTACAGTCTTTCTTGGAGTGGTAGATTGGGCTGAAGGCTTACAAAGATCTCTTTTGAGCAGTTTCTGTGACTGTTCATTCTGCTGTGGAGCTAGAGCTAGGTGTAAGTGCTGATACCTGAAATGAACAGGTCTTAAAATGTCTGTACACTGGGGAGCTTTGCTGTTGAACTACCAACAAGCAGTGGGCAGTCCAGACAGGTGTTTGGAAGTCAGGAAGCCCAGATAACAGTGGAAATTTGAATTTGTAGCAGAGGGTCTTTTCTGTGTCATCAGACTGGGTGTTATCTCCACATGCATGGACCCATATTAATTAATGATTAGTGAGCATTTCAGTTATAGATCTTCAGCTTCCAGCTGTAGTTCATTGCCCTCACAACATGCACTAAAATGTATTATTATCGTGAAGGTAAGAGTTTTCATGTTAACTGCACCTTGAACGAAGACACAATCCACTTGTGCCTTTGCACTGCTAATGGTTTTAATTACACAGTCATACACTGCGTTTGCACAAGATTCATTCAGTGCGCAGGATGTGCTCTGTTTGCTGAATCAGGTAACTGTATTTAGAACCGCCGTGTAAAAATGAATAACTGTAAAGGTGCACGTATGTTTTTGTTTTGTCATGAGAGCACCTTGCTGACTTCCTTACGTGGCATGTGTGATCCTAAGTGTTGCTACATCTGCTGCTCTGCTGCACAGGTTCCCATAACACTAGGGTGAAGCATGACTGGAGCTTCACAGACTCTGCTCTGTGCTTTTTCCATTGAGCTTTAAACAACTCAGTGAGTAAATAACATAGCCCACTGTTCTCCTCTTGCGTACAGTAACTAATGAGAAGACTTGAAAATGAGTGACTTGACCCCTGTCCCCGGCAAAGGTTACACTGCTGCTTCCCTGATGTCTAATACTGCATCCCTGCCTCACTTATTGATAAGGTATACATTTGCAAAAGTTAAGTTACTCTGTGTTTGTGCTCTGACCTTGTGGAAAATGGCAGGAATTCCAGTGGCATTTTCTGTGTAAAGGTGGACTATTGTGCATTAATGGCAAGGTAAGAGTACACCTTTTTCTTGACATAGCAAAAGAAATGTCAGTGGCAGAAGGAAGGCATCTTCTTCCTAGCCACTGAATCTCCATAATGCTACTAAGCAGCTGTACAGAGCTGTAGGAGAAACTTCTGTCATCCTGTCCTAAAACAGGCATAGAAGGTGGCAGGAGAGCATTTTATCTCTTTTCACCCTTTTTTTCATTTTCCACAATGTGGCAGAGGAAGCAGCAATCAAACCCCTGTTCCCAAACATGACCATTCCCTTATTCTAAATGACACATCGGCCTGGATAGCTTTAAAAAGCCCTTTAAGATGAGATTGCCTCCAGACTCATTATCCGGAGAGTGGATTTTTGTTTGGCTTTGATTATCTGGAAGAATCTATTCCTCTTGAACAGAACCTCATTTTTCTTTTTGCAAAATTACATTTTTTTCTAGTGCCTATGTATTCATATTTCCTCCTTCATTCTTTTGTTATAGCCCATCTGGAACTCCAGAAACTTTTATTTCCGTCAGGGAAATGGGAGAGCAAAGATTAATATCAGCCTGGAAAGACATTTGTGACCATTTGTGCTGAAGTGACAGATGCCCAGGCTGGACTCCTGTTTTTTTTTTTATTGCTTTTCTCCAACGGGATGCTGATTAGATACAGCCCTTGCATGTTTACACAGAGACCAACAGCTCTCATACAACGTTTCTGTTCAGATAATGGGAACCGAATGAAGAAGGTCAGGGGTATGTGTAGGGGGAGTGTTTTTTTCTATTCATTTATTATTTTTACTGAGCGTCCTGGGTCAAGGACATTCAGTGAGCTCTGGCTGAGCTGCGTCCCCGTGTCAGACGCATTGACTGTGGGTTGTAGTAGGGAATATCAGCCACCACCTCTGCCTAAGTTACCTTGACAGGGCCTCGTTCTCCGCGTCATCACCTCATCTTGGTGCTAGGGCTGGAAAGCTGCTCTGGCCTACTGACCCTCTTGTCAGTGCTGTTCACAGTGCTGCAGGTGTCTGTGCTGTTTACAGCATGCAGACGAATATCTTTATGCAAGCTGTGTAGTCCACTGTCATCAGTAGTGTTTAGCCACAGGTGTATAGCTCTCATCTTTTTTTATTTCTTTTCCTTGTCTGATTTGTTTTTTTAGTTGCAAAGTAGGTGACGTTATACTCATTTTCAGGCTGTGTTCTCGTGTGTATGTGTACCCACATGAACATGCACACTTTGGACAGGGAAGATGGTAACCTCCGTGTAATTGCAGTAGTTTCAAAGAGCACACAAAGGGCAAAACAAGGCAGACTGATTTTTGTTTCACACCGAGTCTAGCCCACCCACACCCTAGGTCTCCGTTTCAGTGCCTTCCTCCTCCATCTTTTCAAGAGCAGCTATAATAGTCTCTTTCATTCCTCAGTGAACTCAGTTTCCATCAGTAAAATAATGTAACAAAGATTTATAGGTTCATTTCATGAGAGGGACATGCTTTCATTTTGCCAGTGATGAATCATCTCATGTTTACTTTGCCAGACGTTGTACAAATCTTTACAGTCATTGAGGTGAACATCAATTAAAATGAAACTGTATTAAAATAAAATATTGACTTCATTTAACATAACGTGCCCCCCCAGTTGGGAGCATGGCTTACTCATGATGGAGCAGCAGCAGTGCAAGATGCTGTGTTGCACATTTCATTCTCTGTAAAATCCACAGAAAATAATCACTGTTGGTCTGCCTCAAAATGACCACTTTCATTCTTAGTTCTTATTTTCCCTTTCATATCTGCAAAAAAACCTATTCAATATCTTGCTTGTGGTGAAAATACTTAGGGACTCAAAAATGTGTGTTATTGGACAGAACCAAACTAGAAATTTTTCTAAGTAAAATATCTGATCTTCATTTGTTCTCTCCTTTCTGCACCCTCACTTGATCAAAAGATAAAAATACAGATAACTAAAGTGCAATTGCTTCTGTACTGGTTTGTAAAGCAGTGAAATACTACTCTAAAATTCTTGCAGATCTCAGATTAAGTATATTTTTGAGCAGGTGGCTTGCTTTCATGACCAGCTCTGTCAGTGCTGGAGTTTACAGAATGCTGGATGTGGAAGTACTGCAGAGTGCTGGGTTTTGATTGCTCCAAAATTTGTTTTAATAATGGTGGATATTCCCTGATATTGCAGCTCAGGAGCTGTTTGGAGCTCTTTCTTTATCAGTGACCTTAAGACAGGCAATATAAGTGAATAATTTACGTATGTGGACATGGTTTGTGAAGAAAAGGAATATCAGGAGTGGGGAGTAATAGGCTCCACGTGTTACATAGAATTGAGGCATGTCAAGTTTCAGAAACTCTGAGGAAGAGGTTGGCATCTAAGCCTACCTGATGTGGCTGTGTTATTATGGTTAGAACGCTGAAGATGTTTTATTTCATGCATTCAGTAAAAGGTAGGTAAGATGTGACAGACGTGTAAGAAATAGCAACGTGTTCAGAAGAGAGAAACCAAAATTGATCATCCTGTTAAAATATATTAATTACAGTCTGCGGCACGTAGATGCAGGTTTAATTGTATTTTAATGGAATGCTCGAGTGATATTTTTATTTCCTCTTTCCATACTTATCAGAAACTGTTTTCCATTTTGGAAAGTGCTGCTTCTAAAAACACATAAAATCGCAATGCACTGTAGTTTAGTTTGCAACATATGGGAGATTGTAAGAATGGTTTTTCCTGTAAAATGATTTTGATCTATTAAATTCAGCTGTTCAGGGGAGGTGGTCGGGAAAAATGTAAGATATTGAACTCTTGAAGTGTAAAAGGCTTTCCAGTGGCAGAAACTGAGACTTCAGATTGCATTCTGGCTGTTTTAACATCAGAAACAGATCACCAAATATATATATGTGTGTGTATATATGTATATATAAAACACTAATGGTACTTTGCTAAAATTTGTGCGTTTCATGTGGTAAACACGGCCTGGCAAGCATTCTTGTAACATGACCTGGAAACACAGGAATTGTGTCGTTCAGTAGACGCTAGGTACACAGCTGCCATTGCTTATATGAGCAATCATACAGAATTCAGGAGAGGTCTTTTTAATGAACACCGCAGTACAAATTAAGTGACTGAAATGAATTAGCAAGAATCAACACCGTGGAATAAAAGGTTTATGAAGCAAAATCAAGGTTTCTCAGAACAGGTTTTGGAGTGAATGAAAGCGTAAATCTAGCTACACCTATCATAGCTCCTAAATATCATCAAAAGGACACCAGTGTGATTAATTCTAGTTGTTGTGTACTCCTGAGAACCTTTTCGTTTCCCATGGGATATTTTCTAAAGTGACAGCAGTTTAGAACAGCCCTTTTTTCTTTTCCTGTTAATGAATGTTCCAGAAAATGTTTTCTCTCACTTAAAATTTCTCCCCAACATTGCCCAAGGCTGAGGAGTCTGAAACAATTCCATCTTTGATGGTCACAAGGGAGAAAAAACAGGAAGTCAGACACGGTTGCGTACTGCTTACGCATACCTGTTCGTGTGTTATGGATGTGGATCAATTCTGTAACACGTTTCACAGTGACCTCTTGCAGAGTGAGCTTAGTCAGCTGCCGAGCCCAAAGATCCTTTGCATCCGCTCTGCAGTTGTGTTCCTCCTCTGCATCCGTACAGGAGCGCAGGACACGAGCTGCACGCATGTGTGCATGTACACTGAATATAGATCAGCAGTTATGCTTATTTCCCATAACATTTTTGGATAAATGCTGTTTCTTATAGTGTCTGAATACATTGTGTAGCTTTACATATCTGTATGTGAGTGGGGATTTGCATTTGCTTGTTTTGTTGCAAATGTTTCTAGCTTTAGTTAAATCTGAGAGCAGTTGAAAAATATATTGCTTTAGTTTAATTAGCTTGGTAGAAAAAAGTCTTTTCTTGGGCAGTAATTATTAGTTGTATATTATTAGAATGAAGTAGTTCACATTCAGTTACTTAGAAGAAATAATTGAATCTTCTGATCCAGTAAACCAGCTCACTTTGGATTCAGCTGGTTTTTAATTTAAGACCTATAGAAGAGGAGACCTGTAATCTCACTGCAGGGAATTGGCTTCGCTTTCCTGCAGTTCATAAACCACGAGAGTGAAATAGCAATCCCCCACAGCAGTTTTCTCTTTATTTTTCACATTTGCTTACAAGTTTAATTTTATGGGACAGAGCTGATTTTAAAGTTTAAAGTGCTTCTTTTGTTCTTGTTGTTTTGGTGCTTTTTTTTATTATTATTATTTTTCGCTTGAACAAAAGGCCCACCAGCTCTATCTGTAGTCTGGGCTGTAGTCTCAGACAGCAGCAATTTCGGGATGTTTCAAAGATGTAAACACAGTTGGGTACTGCGATGAGCCCTTTGGCGATGTTCCAGGAGAAGCACAAATAGCTAACTAGTTTGGGGCGGATCTGCGTGGAGATGATTCTCAGCTGGAGTAAAGTGGCAGAGCTCCACTGGCTTTTGAGCCCTTTGCGCCGAGTGAGAATCAGCCTCCCAACTTCTCAATCGCTTCTGTGCGTGTGTTTGCCATGGTTTTTCACACAATAGGTGCATTGCTGCACTGAGAAGTAGATGCTGACTTTACGTCGTGCTCTAAGGAAGTGCAGAACTGTATGCAGAGCTACTGTCACGGGATCTAACTGTACTGCAGCTGTCTCAGTTCTTTCTCCTTTTCCTGAGCAGAATTTAAGGGATAAAGCAGTAATCTGCCACTTGTTGTGGAGCTCTTTAACATCAGAATGCTTCCTATGGATTTGTTGTTCATAAACTGATTTTATTTAATAAATCACCATTGTTTAATATGAATTAATACAAGGATTTTCTTCCCCAGTAAGAAAGGAAAATAAGTTGGAGCCAATATTAAAATGGAGGACTCCACCTCTGTGCATCTCATACTTACAATTATGTGATTTACATCAGATAAGTATGTGACTTTTTGTAAGGATACCTCAGAATTCCTAGCTAGCTGAATGAACGTCCAGGTGTTAAAGCTGTATGTTTTTGGCATAGAAAGTTCTCTTGGAGCAGTTGGTTTGCACTGCTGTAGTGTGGGGTGAATTTAGGACTGCAGGAAAACATTAGCTTAGAATTTGGGATTGCTTGGATGTTGTTCACTTCAGGTAAAAGTAGGGCATATGAAGCATCAGTATGTGATCTATAAAACAATAAGTTCATCCATTGCTAAATTGAAAATGTTAAAAATAATGTACTTTATATATATACACGCACGTGACGTATTAATGTATTAGTTTTGGAAGCATTTTCGTGCTTGTTTAACTCAAAATGGCTTTGAATTTTATTTAAAATTTGTAAAAAAAAAAAAAAAGAAGGAAAACAAGGGAAGAGCTAGCAGAGAGTCCATTTGGCCTAATTACTCCTGGTATTTTGAGAAAAGAATGTAAACCTAGTGAGTTACTAAACTGAGATGTGGCTACTCTGAGGGCCTTTTTTTATCAATTCTCAGTGCACCTATTACACATCCTATGTATTTCAGTCGTGTTTCATGTAGAAGAGTCCCTCCAGGAGCTGCATTGTTAAAAAAGCCAAAGCATAGCTCTCCCTTTGGAGGGATGCTCCATCTCTGCTAGCTGACTTGGACAAAGGCTTAGAGGACTACAGTAAAGCCTAACTAGCCAGATGTGTGGCAGAACAACACGATTCTTTAGCTGTCTGATAATTGGACAGTGGAAAAGCTGTAGAGACACCATGCATAGATGAGGCTTGAATTATTTTTCTGTACTGACTGGTCCGCTGGTGGTCAGTTTTGCATCTAAAGGGAGATGGTTACTGTACTGTGGACAGAGGGGCTGTTCACCCCTTCTCCTTCATAACCTTTCTTCTCTCACTGTGACTCTGTTACCAGTATTTGAAGTACAGTCTGAATAACCTACCTGTACCCATGTTTTCAATGTTGGGAATTATACTGAGGGAACAGACTCCGAAATGTCAGGAGCTAAACAGCCTAGCCCTGCCTTAAATCCACAAAGCCATACTGAATGTCCATACAGTTCTACATCTGTACTCCCAGCATTGAATCTCTTAGCTAATTATTCCAAATGAGCTTTTAAGTTTGTTTATGGGGTTCATTTTATTATTTTAAAAAAAATATATCAGATGGGATATTATCTCTTGGCTCCCAGCAGAATGAAATAAACTATTTGCATTTGGTGCTGGCATGTTTTAAATTCAGTCTTCCATTAATTTGTTCTCCTTACCTGCTATCTTCAGTGTTCTTGTTATGAAGATGAAGTGAATTTCATTTTATTTTTCATTGTTTTATAACAGATTAATGTTTAGAAATGATCAGTTCCTATTAGTCACAGCTCATTCTTTCTTCTTTCCAGTCAGAGACGTATGAAATCCTTTGCTAAACAAAAGATGAATGATTTCACGTGTAACTCAAATTGCAAAAGAAATAATTACTGACAAAGGGCCACATTCTGATTTTTACACTCCTTTCCTTTTGTGAAAACAATAATTTAATTTGATTCAGAGTTTCGAGATATACAACCTTGGATGCAAAGCAAGAAAGGCAAAAAACCAAGAACCTGGCAGACTTTCCCATGGAAGAAATACTCTTGAAATACACTTGTTGTGGCCAGCAGACTGGTGGAGGATGCAAATTGAATTTGCTATTCACTGCAGACCCCCAAGTAACACTGTGCAAGCCATTTAGCGTCTTAGCTGAAGTTCTTAGTTTAGTTCTCCTCCCTGCCACTTTTGACTTCACACCTGCTGAGCTGCATTTGGTGGCCATGTGTTCCGGAGGATAATCATCTATGAGATTAACCATCATTTGCGTTTAATAGATTTAAGTATGAGGCCTCGGCTTTCACTAAAATACCCTTGTTCCAGTATTGTGAATGGGTGAATCTTGAGTTTCTTTTTTGCGTAATTTAATCCCTTCTGTACACTGCTCTCATGCCTCTTTGCTAAAAAATACACCACCCGCATCGCTTTCGCATGGAAGCTGGTCATGATGTAAATCTCCTCACAACTTCTGAAATCCGTTTTTCTTTGCATCTCAGTTATGCTGTTAACATAACAGATGCCAAGGTGGTGAACACTTGTTGAGAGCCTACAAAAAAACCATGCCCTGCCGGTCCCTCCTAGCACCAATGGCTCAATCTCCTTTGGTTCCTGCCTGATTTGGACAGTCCTCATGCATAAAAGGAAAAAAAGAACAGAACAGTGTTAGTTCGCAACTCCTTTAGATGTAGAAACAACTGATGCCACACACACACAAAAGATGAACTTTTGTGAATTCACACTTGCAGAGAAAACTGAGTCAAAAACAGTTGAAATAATGAACTGGATAGTTACAGAGGGAAGGCTAAAAAGGCAGTTAGAGGTTGGTTAAATTCAACTAATGCAGTGATGGTGGATGTGAAAATATGAGCACCTTGAAGGATGCAGATAAGGAAGGTATGTGGTGTATGCATTACTATACATCCCTGTTCTCAGGGATTACTGTACTAGTAATAACAGGTTAAATCAGGAGCAGGAAAAATTAGATTTTTTTGTGGCTCTACAATTGTAGTAATGGGGGAGCAGAAATAAGAGGATTTGATCCATTCTTTTCCCCCTGAGCTTCTTTACAGGCTGGCCACTGTCTGCTTGTTTTCCTGCAGGAGGAAAATGACAGCTGTTGTGGAGAAAAGACTGGAACAAGTTGCATGTGTTTGTGAACCATTGGAATTTATTTTGTAAGCAGAGGAGTTCTAGTTAGAGAATTTGCCTTTCAGCTGCAAAAAAGCTATCTGTAGGAAGCTTTACAGAAATGAGGAGCTATAACGATTGTGTTCTAGTTATGTGTTTTTTGCTATTCAGGTGCACACAAGATGTTGCCCACTGCTCCCTTTGATATGCTAATGGCTATTGAGTCTGTTACCACCCATAGCTCTCTGTGGATTTTGGACTCTGTAAGGGAGTTATTCCTTGAAGTCAGCAAGAGTAATTGCATACCTACTGGTGGCAGGATTTGTCTTAAGCAACCGGATAGCCTTGCTGAAGCTGCTGCTGTAAATCTTGCAGTCCTGAAGTTCTTGTGGTAGCTTGCACCCTGCAGGCAATAAGGGCAGTGCCATGGTGGGAATATTTTTTCAACTGCCCACTGGCTGCCCGCTATGGTCATTGTTGCTGATGACCGAGTACCGTGGAGCTTCCTGTCAAGCTGGTAAGTGTACAGAAAGGAAGGAGTCTGTTCTTGAAGTTAAAACGTTTAAGTAGAATCAAGGTAATGGAGATGCACCGTCGCATTGCTGGCAATAGAAAAATACATGCATGTTGATAGTTTTCCCCAGTCAAGTATCCTTTTTTTTGTCCCCTTGTATGTCTGATGAGCAGACTGAGATGTGTACCAGCAGTTTGAAAATTGAAAACCTTCTATGTTCACATAAATTACAGGTCAAGTCTTTGTAGTGCGTCACTGCCCTTTGCAGTAAATCACATGTAAAACTAAGTTATGCTCATTTTAAATGACAAAAGAATTCTTGGACTACATGGTAGCTCCTTCCAATAGTAGCTGAATAAAAAAAGGAAAACTAATAAATAATTAAGATGGTAATATGTTTGACCACTTTTTTTATATGACTTTTTTCAGTTATTATTGTAACAGAATTGCTCCTTTCAAAGACAACTAAAGCACTAATGATAGCTAAGAAGGTCATTCATAGGAGGTTAAACTGGTTTAATTAGAATTTATGAGAAGGTTACTCTAAGAGTGCAGGAAGATGTTAAGGGGTTAACCTATAAGAGATTACATTGTAGTCAGTGTTCTGTTAAAGTTTGAATTAATTTTTCCCATGGGTTTTTCACATTCTAATTTTCAACTAAATGAGACATCTGTTTCAGAAAAGGAAAATTTGCTATGGTTGTCATAGCAACTATCATTCTGTAAGAAAATTATTCCAATGGTTACTTTAGAACAGAAAGATAGAAATTCAGTACATAAAGCAACATCCGATTGCTAGCACAAATTCTGATAATTCAGCCTTTTTTGTATGGTGGATTATTTGACCTGCAAAACTTGTTCATATGTTTTTAACATAAGGTTAATTGTGCTGTAAACAAATTCACTACCAGTATATTTCCCCCCTAGAGTCTTACATGTAGACAATCATTATTCTTATCATAATAATAATGCCGTTGAATTTCAGTAGTAAATGGAGAGACTCCAACTGTTCCCTTTAAGAAGATAAGACCTAAATCAGAGTACATTTCTACACATGAACGCTTCACTTCAGAGGTGAAATACATTCGTGATGCATGTCTGTAATTGCCAAATATGTTTTTCTTTTGGTTGTTGTCTTTTTTTTTTTTTTTGAGAATAGCAGATTTTCTGTTAGAGCATATACTGTATAGCATTTTCTTCATAAAATGTAAACTATTATTAAAAAATAGTCTATAAAAACATTACACTTTTCTTCAGCAAGCTCTAATAAGGGGATCCAGAAATTCTGTGCTTGATATTAAGACTTCAACTTTGCTTTCAGGTTTCATCATGAATGGAAATTTTAGACCAAGTTGTCTTTGCATGACATCCAGGTCACAGACTTGTTAGTGGGTATTAGAGAAGATTTTTTGTTCCTACTTGGAAACTTTGATGGCTGTTTTGCAATAAATTTTTGGAATAGGGAACCTGGAGATTTATAAAATCCCTGCATGCATATAAGGATCGTTTGGCTTTGGGGGTGGGGGCACTGAAGTGCGTGATTTTTCTTCCTTCTCTTGAATAAAGCACGCTGCCATCCTCTGCTTGAATCCTTCCTGGGACTTCAGATTTTTGCCCCAAATACTCCAGCCATTTCTTTCGATCTTGGGATTGTCACAAAAGACAGCATAATGGCAAATCAGGCGAGTTTGAACATTTTCCCTTCACAAAAGAACAGCTCCAGCATGCATAACTTACAGCGCGCAGCTCGGGTGGGCGCGCTGCCGGCACAAAGGGAGGCAGGGACGAGGAAAGTGCCGGGGGTCTTAATAAGCAGATCATGCCTATTCATAAGGGGAAACGGGCTCTTAACAAGCCACGTCGTACGGGCTGGGCCTAGGAGGGGCAAGCAGAGGCCCTCGCGTCTGCATGTGCCATTCGTAGTCATTTGGATTTCAGCAGGATTAAATTGTGCTGACGCGACCTGTGACGGTCACGATTATTTCTCTTTATAAATGCTTCATTGTGTGCTTAAAATAATGATTCTGTAGGTTGTTGACCTTCTCTTCCTTGGCAAATATTGATCTTTCCCCTTGGGTTCTTGACAGCATGGCTGCAGCCAGTTCCACCGCGCCCGGTAGGCCGTGGGCTGTGGAGCGCATCCTGACCCTGGGTCTCTTGGGGACATGGGGACTGTGCAGTCCTGAGCCAAGGGTGGGAGCAGGGGGCTGCAGTCACTGTGTCTCAGCAGAACTTAAAGGCTGAAGCAGGATCGACTGTGCTGACTGACACTTTGTTTGCCTCCTGGTTGCCCCTGCATTTTCTGTCGGTGGGAGTTTGCTCCTGGAAAACTTGTTCTGGGCCTAAATACAGTTTGCCAAATTGTTGAGTACGTTCATCTTGGTGAAGGCAGCTGCTTGGCAGGAAAGGTTTGAAGTGTGATCCCAAGGCAGGGATGGGGAGCTTGAAAAAACCGTAACCTCTGTATATTTTTATAAAGCCTTCCACTTCTGTAGCATCTGAGCACCTTGCAGACTTCAGCTTCTTTATTTTGGCAGCATTTCTGTGAGACAAAGATATTCCCATTCTGTCAGGGGTGAGCAGAACATAAAGCTCAGACTCCCCAGGCTGGAGTTTGGTTTGTGTGATAGTGTTGCACACCGAAGCTGCAGGCAGCTTACAGCAGAGTAAGGCAGTGAATAGGCTGTGAGTGATCACCACGGCAGTAGGAACGGAGAAGTCATGTTCTGTGGGCCAGCTTCTGTTCCTGCAAGGAGGAAAGCGTGCTAGGAGGTGAACAGTTAACCAGAATCGTGGGGTTTGAATTGTGCGGGTGTCTGCAGAAGGCAGCTGCCCTGGTCTGTGCTACCTGGCTCAGAATGTTTCTGCTCCACTGCTGCTGCTGTTAGCATTTCTTCTTCACACACCTTCACCTCCCTCGTCACGACTTCTGGAGGCTGAGATAAGCTTCGGGTCCCAGTGGCAGATGTACCAGGTTTTACCTTATTTATTTATTTATTTAGCCTGGGACGCTTGGCTGTCCAGGACACAGTGTGATCAGGAGCTGGGAGGTGAACTCTGCCTTAGCTGTGGACACAGACAGCCTTCAGTCACCTCTCTAGAAAAGCTGAGACTTTTTGTCTGTAGAAGGAAGAAAGGAAAAGCCCCCTTCTGCTTTTCTGAGAATTTTCTTCTTGTTGGTAAGCCACGTCCCTTTATATTTTAGCAAGCTCTGTATATTTTAAGCTGTTTTCAATAGACATGTGCTTTGCAGCATTCCAAAAGGAAAAGAGGAAAGTATATCATCATGAAGACTGCAGACATGCTAATTTTTGAAATGTTAGTCAAGCATCAGTAATGGAACAGGATGAATAATAGCTTTATGGGCATTTTCTTTTGTCTTTGCCATACATGATGTAAAGTATAGTTCAGAGAATTTGTTTAAAAGATTTCTTTCTGTCGTTTGATGCAGCGAGGGAGTGTAAAGCTTTCTTCAACAAAGTAACATCTCAAAGGGAGTTCTGGTTTATGTGTATGTATTTATAAACACTAAGGCTGCAATTATCATCAACCTTATTAAATCACAGCAGCCTGTTTGTTGTTCTCCAAATATGGATATGGCCAGAACATGTCAGTCAAGAAATTATTAAAAAATTCCAACCTAAAACTAACCCTTCAATTTTATGGCCTAGAGTTAGAGCATAGTCAGCAAGACATAATTTACCACTGTGATATAATTGCTGTGAAATACAGCTTTTTAATCAATGGGACAGCAAGGTACCGATAAATTGTGTTCTGACTGGCCGTGTTACAGTCCCAATGCTCCATGAAGAGCCGCTCTATAACTACATTTTAAAAAGTGTAAATGCCCATTCAATAAGAAATCCTGAAAATAAAAAGTCTTACTTAAAAGCCACTCAACACATCAGAGAACAGAAGAAAATTTTATGTAAGAAAAGTAGCAGTGTTGTTCTGATGGGATGCTTCCAAACAGAATGCTGGGGAAACAGAATAGCATAGGTGATGTCTCCAGCTTCTGAGTGCGATCTGTGGTTGTGCCAGGTTCTGTCCCTGCCCAAAGGATGGTGTGCTACAGCCCAAAGGTGATGGGAGCCAATGTGGAACACTTCCACACCTACCTGTCTGAGGCAGGTGTGCTTCCAGATACCACAGGAGTCCAGCATGCTAATCTGCACGTGGGGGTCTTGGTACCCAGCTCTTGTAAGAGTTAATGTATGCCGGGTTAGAGGAATGCTGCAAACATTGTACTGTGTACAGCCGCTGAAACTGATAGAGCTGCATGGAATTTCCACTCAATTTATATAGCAGTGGTGGTATGGAAAGAGAGTTTTACTGTACACAAAAAGAAAACGAATGCTGTTTGTGTCTCCAGATTCCATGCTAGTAGAACGTCAATCTCCATATTTTAATTAGATAACCAGTACGTGGAAATAGCACTGAAGACATTCTCCTCCTCTCTTGGCAGGCAACCTTGGTTTTATGGCTGGGGCTTTAATCTTCCACGAGGCCAAGCACTATTAGAGAAGTGGAACCTTATTCCAGATGGGATAGATATTCTTATAACACATGGACCACCTCTCGGTAAGAAAATATTAGTGCTGTTAGCTCTGTATTTCAGATGATTATACAGTAACTGATGGCTGTCTTTAGACAAAGAGTGGAAATCTGACTTACAAAGATCAGAAGTAACAATCCTTCTCATTTCGGCAGCACCAGGACTTCAGCTCAGATTTATGTTTTGTGATTACTGACAATCAATGGTAGGGAATTAAATAATGGCTACAAAAAAATAAAGTCTTAATAAATATTAAGTCTTAATGAGCTTTGTAAATACGCAAGGTCAAGTTTTCTTGTGCATCTGCCCACTCTGCCGCTGGTAAAATCAGTAGACTTGAAGCATGGAGCAAGCTTGGAGAGCAATGCAGGATTGTTTTGTGGCACCATCTTTCTACCTCACTTGCACTAACATTTCCCCCGCTAACCCCAAGTGGGAGTTTCATGCTGACTTGATGCATCTTTTACCTCTCAAACCCAAATGCCGCCTTGTTGGCCTGCTCTCTGGACAGCATGCATAGATTGCCTATTTTTAATACAGTACAGCAACACTAACAGACCTGCAAGAAACAGTTTTCCATTTGTGTTTTACAGGTAGTAGTAATATTGGTGATACAAAGCATGCCAGGAGAGATAACAGTCAAATGATCTGTGTTACAGAAATGAAATAATCACAGAAACTTGTCCTGATACAGTAAAGGCTTTAAGTTTTTTAAAACATTTGTCAATAAATCTAACAGAGAACAAGCTATATTTAGTGCTATTTTGCTATTAACTCTCACTAATTTAATAACTGGACATGGAAGTGAAGCACGTCCTGAAGTGTTTTCCTGCCTCTTACTGCAGAGGAGTGCTTTGTGTAAGATGAAGGCTGTTGGATCCTTTAAACCTTTAGATTCCCTTCAGCCCTCAATTTCCTGAAGCTAAAATCCTCTTGTCTTCCACCCTTTCTCCTCCCCTTTCAAAATCAGGAGAAGAAAGTGTCCAAAGGGTTTGTGTTTTGTTGTTTCCTATAGAAAGACACGTTTGCATTCCACCGCTCGCTAATCCTGGTGAAAGGGCTGCTTTGCGAGCTCGGTTTCTCACAGAGCAGGCCTCTGTGCTGATGCTCCACCAAAGTGCAGTCTCATGCCATTCCACAGACTGCTTAAAACATGGGCCTGTGTCATAAAAGGGGATGGCAGAAACGAGTTGTTAAGGCCTTGAGATATCTTCTCCAAATGGTTGGTAATGGGGATAATCCCTATGTACATCCAAGGCCTGCACTGTAACACTGGATCTTTGATACAGTTTCATTTATAAGTCATATGTTTTTAAAACTTCTTCAGAAATGTCAGCACTTCAAAAGCTGTCTTTAAAACCAGCAAGTGAGCTGTAAAGAACCTTCAGTTCTTCCAAATATCTCTGTATCCCTGCTTGAAATCCAGGGTCTGAAGGTAGAGAGCAGGTTTCACACCACTCAGTTTCAGGCACTGTGCTAATTTAGTCACTTGATTATTATTATTATTAATTATTATTATTATTGAGCTTTAACTATCCTCCAAGGATTTTCTGTTTTTTAAGTTCCTGTTGCTTTTTCTTTTTGATGCATTCATAGCACAGAACGCTCTGCCTGAGGACATCAGCTGTTGGCGTCCCTGACATCCATGGCAACAAATATATGACACTTCAAAAGAAATTAGCACTCTTGCCCGACTTACAGAACATCCTTAATGTGTAGCTCTGTCCACAGGCAGTTTGGGATACAGGATCCTCCTTGACCGTCCAAGCTAATTATTTTAACCAGAAAGCTGACTGTTATTCTGATCTTGGATAGCATCACTAGAGCCGCTCGTAATGATCATATAAAGCAATCACTGCTCTTGCAAATTCCGTTTTTTTTCCCAGCATGGCTGCCTAGATTCTGTCTGTTACCCATTTTTTCTGCTGCTGTCCTATTCCCTCACTTCCAAAAAGCACGTGTCCTCCTGAACTAATTAATACTGCGTTATTAGATGATGTATTTAAGATTGCTCAGACGATTCAGGTGCAGAAGCACCATTAAGAGTTAATGGGCTTTTCTGTTTCTAAGTCACTTAGACATGTAACAAAAGTCCGACTCACAAGTAATTTTTTTTCTGTTTTATAGTGCTTTGGGATGAAACCATGGCAAGGAAATAGGAGGTTTTATCCTGTCATATCACACGGAATAAGAAAAAAAAGATTAAAAAGCTGCTATTGACCATTTTATTAGTAACCTGTTTATTATTAATAAAGATAAGCCATATTTTCATAGCTTATAAGATGCTGTTTCACAAGTGCTAATGCTGATTTCTAAATCAGCATGTTATTAGTTTTACATGTAGTGTAACTTTGAAAGTCCTTTCCCTGATTCGCAAAGATCTGCATTTATGATTCTTTCCTTTTCAAAAAGTTCACTTTTCTTTTCTTTGTTTTTAATTTATTTTTGCCCTTAAGTCTTCATTTCTAGCTGTCTGCTTGATTGTCTGTGACAAAGATTTATACTTTCCTGACAGCTGCAGAAACCTGTTTAAAGTAACCAAACATTAAAAAAAACCCAGAGATGAACTCTAATTGTTAGCTAGGTGTAATCAATTATTCTTAGTTTGTGTAGTCAGGTGTACATAATAAGCTGCTAACATATGGGAAAGCTTCAGAAGGGTGATAATGCATGTAAACAAAAACATGTTCAACATAAATAATGCTTAATTTAATGGAGAAGTTAATTTTACGGATTTTTGTTTCTGAAGTTTTTGAAGTGGAAATACTTTTGCCTTTATGTTCACTACAGACATTTTGACAATTAACTGTTTCAAATCGTTGAAGTAACAAAACCCAAAGTTATTATGCGCTTGCTCTGAAAAAAGCATGAGCCAGATTCCAGAGGAACTGCTGGTTTCACTGTGACACCTTTAATAGTTGTTTTTTCCTACAGTGAATTCTGAAGTGCGCTGGATACCAGAATGACTGGTAGAATCGGTTACCAGAACTGAGCATTGACCTGCTCTGCCTGTAATTCAGCTGACTTTCTCTTTGTACATCCCACCATCAGGAACCAAGCAGCATCTTCAGAGACATCTGAATGAATTAGGAGCCTGTGTCCACCACCCAAACCTCCTTTTTTGATGCCTAGTTCACAACTGTGATAGCAGGGCAAGTTTTTACTGTTGTGATAAAACTCATGGTGCACTGAACTCGGTTTTCAGACACTGGCATCTAAAGAGGCATTTTCCAATGTATGAACCTACTCTGAAGCTCCAGGAAACCTGAGAGCTTTCTCAAGAGCTTGAATACCACACTTCTGGCCTCTTAAGCCAGTTGGTTAGGTTTTGCTTACCCATGCTTGGTTGCACCTCAAAAGCAAACAAATGAAAACTGGGTCCAGACTGCGCATCTCTGGCTGACTACAGTTTTCTCAAAGGCACAATATATTCCTGCTGGTGCAGCAGTCTAAGTCAGAGATACAAAGCTATGACAGGCACACAGTGAGAGTACCAGAACAAATAAAGAAAAACAGAATAATTGTATCTTTTATGTTTCCAAATTTGAGCCTGATGAAAAAGGCTGAACAATAGAAAAGAAACAGGATCGATTATCCCAAAACCTCTAATACAACAACATCCTTCTTACACTGCTGTGAAGGAAGCAGCACACTTCAGCTGGCAGTAAGCAGCATGGTTTTGGGCATGGAAGCAAGTTGTACATTTTTGTCTGTATTCATAAAAAGTGCTTTTTTATACAGATCTATGGGAGTAAATACAGCACTTTCAAACCTACTGCAGAAGGGCTGAGTTTCTCTTGCTATCTGAAGCCTTTAACCCAGTTCTACTCGAGGATACTCTCAGGTGTGCTCTGGGTTCCTCACCTCAGTTCCACTAAATGTAAGATTCAGTGTGACAATGATACAGTTTTATCATTTGCGACACAAATTCCATTACATCATTTAAAGTGTTCAGTTTCAATAGCTACAACTCAGGACTGGATTTAAACAGCTAAGTGTTGATTTAGCTGCTTAACTTAGAGACTCACTTTGGATGTAGTGCTCTTTAATCCTCAGTCTCTTAGAGGAAGAAGAATGGATAAAACATTGAGTTTTCCTGCTAACGGCAGTGCAAAAATGCTTTTAATTGCTGTGATTTTTCCCTTGAAAAATTATTGGCAAGAGTTATCGTAGTCCTCTTTTTTCAGATTAAGTTTTATGTTTTTCTTCAAGTATTTTTCCTTCTTTCCCCTTCTACTCACCAAGGCAAACACCATTATTTCCATGTCAGTTCTTCGATGACTGCTCATGAGAAGCCAGGAGACATCAAATCCCAGGAATGTTTTTGAATACTACAGCAGTACAGCTTTGCAGATAAACTGTCTTCTTTTAAAGCTTTCCTTTCTTTTCCAAAGGTTTTCTAGACTGGGTACCTAAGAAAATGCAACGGGTAGGATGTGTAGAGCTGCTGAACACAGTCCAGAGACGAATACAGCCAAGGCTTCATGTGTTTGGACATATCCATGAAGGTCAGAAAACATTACTTTCTATATATACTTAAAACCCACAAACACAGAAATTGTCTTTTCAACTGTTATTTTTAAAGTTGAATGTCTGAACTGGAGCACTTCTGGAATTCAGATACTTATTTAGCTGCATATATACAGATGAAATGGCTGATACTCACATTTCAATATTCGTACTTCAGCTTCTCTTAGTTTCTACATCTATAAAATAGGTTGATGGCTCCTTCACAGTGGGGATTACTGTGAATTTTAAAACAACACAAATCCAGTAGTTGCAGAAAGTGACTAAATATTAAGATTGATGCATTGTATTTACCTCTGTTGAATCTCTGTGACTTAAGACAATTCATGCAAGTTCTTTGTCTCAGTTTCTGTGTTTTTGAAATGGGTAAGAGTGCTTTGGGGGGTGCTTCTGAGGCTTAATCTTTAAGATTGGACAATAAAAGTTGTCTCTTCCCATCAGTGCCTATGTGAATTTAAAATGACGAGGAATGTCACCACTGACTTGTGTACAAGTGCAAGATGCTTATTCATGTATTTATGTGCTTTGGCAGAGAAAATGCTTTGTAGCCAGACAAAACAAGGCAGTTCTCTTGACTATATGATTTTTAACTGGAAAAAATGAGTTCCTGTCACAAAGTCAGCAAATGCTGTCAAATGTGCTTCACTGAAGTCAGGGACAGCAGGAGTTCATCTCCACGCAAAGGGAATGGAAGATGCTCTCTGCTACAGAGGAGTCTGTCCTGTACACGTACGGTGGCAGCAAGACTTCAAGCATGCCCCCTCCAAAAGAAACCACTGGGCTGTGCAGAAATGTACCCGTCAGCATGTAAGCGTGTATTATCAAGTGCTTAGCTCTTGGCAATGTTAACTGACTGGCAGGAAAAGGTGCTCCACAACTGCCAGTTTTCTGTTTCTGGGGCTGCTCCAGACTTCAGTATAGGATATGTGTGGGTTTCAGCAGTGCAGGAATGAACAAATGGAAAAACTGGAGTAGCTGGCACTTGGATACTTCTGCTTTTGTGAAGAATCACTACCCTTCCCAAAAAACCCACTCCGTCTTGCTGCTTGGTGTGTTCGCTCTGCTAGGTTAAGAGTGGTTAGAGGTGTGCCGCTGTAAAATTGGTGGAGAAGACATTGAGATCATTATTTTAGAGGGCAGGGATGAATTCCGTTCTCCTCATGTCTCATCTGTGGTAACCCGTTAATGCACAATTGATGTCCAAAGTGCTGTTAAAGGCACAGAGCAAACAAACAATGCACAGGCAGTATTTTTTCCTAACATCTTGCTGTTACAGCAGGCTTTGAGAATCCATACAAGAGAGCTAGTGAACACGGTTCAAACTCATTGTCTTCTGAGAAATTGTAGGCCAAGTGAGTTGCAGGGGAGGTAAGCAAACAGTTAGTGAGCCGTGAAGCTTCAGGCAGGTAAACAAAATCACATCTGCTGAGACCAAGCCCAACTTCGGCTCCCAAGTGAAACGAGCGGCACCTCCGCAGAATGGTAAATCATGTGAATTAATACAGTTGGCACAGGAGGTATCAGGACGCAGAAACAAGGTACTCCTCTTGTTAGCTACCATAATTTAGAGAAAACAAATGGGGAGCTGCATAGCCTGTTTTGCAACGGGATGCCAACTCTCTACAGAGAAGAATTCCCACTGCAGACAGGCTGTGCAAACGAAACTGCTCTTTGTAGGGAGAACGCGTGATTTGAACAGATGAGTTCCTCCCCTGACTGAGCGTAGCTGCATCTGAGCAGTCATTTACTGAACATCCAGGAGGAAGAGATTCTTAGAGGAAATGTTCCTTCCCTATTCCCCCCCTGCACGGCTGTCTCTGCACATGGCCTTGCTGCTGATGGATGTGGTGGTGGCGAGACACATGGCAGGGGCTCCAGCTAAAATACTGTTTGCCAATTGCAGCCAGCGCTTGGCGGAGGTCATGGCCAAGGAAACTCTGTTGGCAGTAGGGGAAGAGTGAAAACTGTAGCGTGACGAATCTTCCAGAAAAAAGAACACATTAGCAAGCTTATTTTGTTCTCTCCAACCGTGTAGCTGAGGAGACAGAAAGTCCCAGCAGCAACGTGGACTGTCCTTCGTGCCGTTTGTGTTTTACACAGAGCAATTGTTCTGTGGCATACAGCACATGATGTAAAGAAATGTCTGTGACAGGAACCTGACAGAGTTTTCTTCCCTCCCTACTCCCTAATTATAGTGTGGTTTTTCCATGGGGAGTCCACGAGGCCCTGCATTATTCAGGTTATTTTAAGGAACAACAACAAAAAAAGAAGATATTTGGCTACTGGTTCTTTGTTTGTAAATTCTGCAGCTAACGATGCTTTTGTAAGACATGAAATTGCACTCAGAAAAACTAGGATCCTAGGTGCCTAGGATGTGAATAGCTTTAACTCAGTGTATGCGGACCAAAAGTCTGCATGGCATAAAACTGCCCCCAGAATAATGTTTCTGAAAGGCCTTGTCTCTGCTTAAGTACATAGGCTACTCTGAAAGTAATGCCTCCTATTTATTTCCATGGAAACTACAACAGATACAAAGAGCACAAGAACCCTGTTTGACAGAGCAAGTTCTCAGCTACAGAACACTATTTTTCAACAGTCACCACCATTAGCTGTGCATTCTTGCCAGCGGCGAACAAGAGACTGCACGCCATGCTCGTAAAAATCTGCTCCAGCGGAGGTGACCACTGTCACTGTCACCACTGCTGAAACGCACCATCCACAGCCTCACTGTGCTCACATCCACTGTTTGGTCTCCAGAAACGTTCGGCAAGCATCGATGCATGTCAGTGGGTGCCATTTTTTCCACATGGAGGAATTCAGTGCCACCCCTTTGCTTCATCCACACTTCCACGTCAGACGCCATTGGGTCAGAGTGCCCCTCTGCTGCCATCTGTCACACAGGAGCAACATGGAACAGAATATTGGTGGGAAGGTTCAAGCTCTGCTGCCATCCCACCAACATCCACCTCTGACATTGTGGGCCAACATAATAAAATAGGAGGCATTAATTCGGAGAAGCCCTCATAGCAGTGAATATGTTTTTCTATTAACCTTATTAATGGTAAGTTTGAATTTTAGTACAAAAGCTTTCTACCAGGTGATTTCCCCAAAGTCATGTATTTCAGATTGTGAATGCATTTTGTGATACTGATCATAATACTTGCATTTAGTTCGGTGAAAATTTCCAACATGAAGCTTTTAGTTTTCGTGTAATCAAGCTCATGCATTTTCCTAGACATTAATGAAGAGATTTTTGACAATGAAGAGGGTGTTTAATTTTTCAGTTAAAGGGCTTTTTCTTCAGATTTTCAAGCAGCTTTTCACTGTTTCTCCAAGCGCTGGAACTGGAAGTTTGATTTCCTGCCGATTTAGCTCTGGAAGTGTTTGGCTTGGGTGCCTGGTCAGACTTATTTTCCCACTGGTGAGACATTCCAGAGGGATTTTCTCCCATGGAAATGTTACAGTGTCTGAGGGTGTGAATTGTCCTTGTCTGTCAGGGAATGCATTAATAAAGTCATTTTTCGCTGCCCGGGCAGGCATTTTAGAGTCTCTCCATCAAATTTGGTTGAAATTACTCATCAAGTTGAAACACATGGGAAGAAGAGGATCCTACAAAGACAAATCCCAACCAGGTGCACATGTGCACGCCCTCCCCTTACTCACACCATCCCTTTTCTCCATCGGTTACTTAAAAGATGTACTACATAGTGCAGAGAAGAAAGGTGGAAGAAGATGAATTGCCCAAACTTTGGTGCATGGATGACTGCAAATCTAAATGAAGTATGTGGGGTTTTTTTAGTGCTAAAATTGTCTAAGCTCTGTCTTCCCATCCCTTCCAAAACTGAGAAGGTTTGAAGAAAAAAGCTTTTCAAAGAAAAATGCCAGTGTTTCTGAGGAGGTTTGGGGAGCAGGCTGCCGGAGATTCTAGCCTCTGGCTAATGAGGGTCAGTTCTCATTTTCTTACACAAAGATGGCAAAATGTTCTGCTGTAGAACAAAGGTGGTGTTCATCCAGGAGACTCACATTTTGCGTTAAGATAAATTTTAAATGCCTTCCGAGTAATAAATGTGGCGCTCATCGTCGTTATGGGATAAAGGTAAATAATAAAAGTGATAATTGAGTGAATAATAAGAGTAATCAGAGCTCTTCTTTCTTCGTAGGTTATGGTGTCATGGCTGATGGAACTACTACCTATGTGAATGCATCTGTGTGCACTGTGAATTACCAGCCACTAAATCCACCGATAGTTATTGACTTACCTACTCCGAGGAACACATGATTATAAGAAAGGATTTCTTGTTGTGCCCAACACATTAGCAACTTTATATTGCTGGCTGAGAATCCCAATAGGGAACTATTCAACAAAGCAAAATCCTTCTTTTTTTCCTGCTAGCTCTTCACAGATAAATTTGAGTGACAAAAATGGATGACGAACAAAGACATTTTGGTGCCAGAAGCAGATTAAAGACGTATCACCCTTAAAATATTTGTGAACTCAGAAAAGTGAATGCATTCCACATAGATATACATATACATCTCTCTCTCTCTCTCTCTCTCTCAAGTAGGGACTTTTGTATATACCGTACATTATATTGGACTTAGTAAAAGAACAATGTCTTTCAAGGGAGTGTTTCAAGAAAGTTTGCAGTTTAAACATAAGGGTTTAGACTAGGATTTCCTCATTTCAGATGTTTCCCAGTGAGCTCTTGATAAAAGTGGTGGTAACGGTGTTTTCCCTTAATTAACATGGCAGATACAGAAGAAGGTACATGAATGACCAGTCACAGGAGGAAAGCTGTTGTTTCAAGTCCTCCAGGTCCTGAGTCTTTGCATCGATTCCAAACCAATGCAGTAGAGGCCCTAATTCACTGTACTGAGATAAAGTTTTACTACATCTGGCATTACAGATGGTAAGGGAAATGGTACATATTGCCAGCGTGCTGTAAACAGCTCAAAATCCGAGAAGGGAGAAGGGAGACTGTGTTAAGTGCAGTATAAACTCAGGAATTTGTAACCTGGCCTCGCCTGTGGGGAAAAAAAAAAAAAAGATGACATTTCCCTTAAAAAATGAAAAAGAAGAAAGAGTATAACTGTGTTTTCATATGGTAAGGCAATGTGTGATTGTATGTAAAAAGCAAAAAACAAAACAAAAAAACCCAACCCAGTGTTCAGTAGTGGAATTTTGAATAAACCCCACTGGGGCTGTTTGTTTAAAACCCGTTCCTGGGACATGCAGCCAATGCTGAGATTGCTGGTTTGAATTTGGCCCACGTCAGCTGTGATTAAATGTCATTGTGATCATTTTGTCCTTCAGGAAACTTCATAGACCTCAAGCGGGGTCATCCCAACATGGGGTTTGGGCGTTCATTTTTGGGTAACTGTGTAATAGCGTAAGTGCAGTGAGTGATGAGTACATGCCAGTGGGTACACAGCAGGGGTTGCCTTACAAAAGCTGTCATGGCCATGCACCCATTCATGGACACTGTTGAGAGAGGCCCAAGATGAACCATAGACCCAGCAGAAATCTGTCATCTCTTGTGCTGTGTGTCGGTGCGTCCAGGCAAGCAGGGGTGTTGCAGGAGCTGCTGGGGATGGCTGGCACTGATCCTGCCTGTGCAGCTTTCCTACACATTAGCAGAGCTGTTGGGTCTGCTGGAATTTCGGCGCAGTCCTAGGCAGAAGCTCACAAATTGTCTACAAACTCGCAAAGACGCATGCTTCAAATGTATCCTATGACAAATGGGTTTCTGCCTTGAACTAACATCTCCGTGCTCAGAGCAGCTTTTTTCCTTGATGGAGATCGTTTAACTGCTGTAACCTGAATGCTGACATTCTGCATTTGGGGCCGACTGCATTTCCATGTTAATCTCGTTCACACAGATCGGGCAGCTCATCGCACTGCCAATGCAGGTTTGAGTTCGGGTCTGTGCGTAGCTCGCATCTGCACGCACACAGTGGATAGTTGTGTGGGTTGCTTTTTGCCTGATGTATGGATAGAAATGTGAGCTTTGGGTAGCAGCTGCATATACATTAGATACATACACAATTTAAAATACCTGGTCTGCCAACTCAGGCTAGCAGCCAGAACTCTAAGGCAGGTAGGCAGGAGCGGCACGTTTTGGGGGCTTCCCGTGTGCTCATCCAGCTGATGCTGGAAGCTGTGCAATTCGAAGCCAGGAACTGACGTGTGCTGTGGGGCATCTGACACCAGGAAACGTGGCAAGCCACAGAGCTGTCAGTGCCTGGAACTGCTGGATGACTTGGGATCTAAACTGATTTGCTGCTTTTTCCTGAAACAAGCAAGCGAACAAAAAACAAAAATAAGCAGCGGTTTCCCGGGGAGAACAGTTCATCGCACAAGAACAGTCTGCCATTGAATTCAGCTGGGTCTCCTTTTTGTAAAATTCATTGGTGTAGAAATTGCAGGATCAGCTCCTAAATCAGCGAGGACTGAAACTCATAGCTTAATGTGAACCCCCGCCGTCACTGGGAAGATGAACAATAGCATGCAGTTAGAGTAAAAGCGCCGTAGCTCGTCACAACTCGAGCGTTTTGAAAGGAACGTGGCAGGAAATTGACTGTATGTTAAAGAGGTCTGAGATGTTTACATTCACTCATGGCACTTAAGATACTAAGATGTTAAAAGTGGAGGAAAGAGGTCCTTTTATTAGCCTCAACAAAATTTCTATGTTGACCATAAACTATTCTCTTAAAAATAATTTTTCCTAAGGTATCTTCAAAATACTGTGTATTTTTATGTGAAAAAGATATGAAAGCAGCTGTTACTTCAAAATATCATTTAAAGTACTTGAGGTATGAAAGCTTAAAGGTTATTTAATCATTTTGGCATAACTTGATTGTTGTTGTAATTTTTGGTCAAGCATGTTAGACAAATAAAGTCTTAAGAGAAGCAACGAAACACGAGGCCTCTTTCTATCCACCTGGTGCATTCAGCCCCAGGTGATGGAGCATCTGTTTTGCAGGTGTAGGAGCCAGCCTGAAGGCACTGAGTCGGGGTATTGAAGCTGCCAGCAGGAGTGGCTGGGGGCAGCTGGCACAGAGGGTGGGGTGTCACGTGGGTCATGCAGCTGACACAGCGATGGTCACTGCGGTACGACCAGCAAGCAACGGTCCTTGTCCTGCTCCATTCTGGGAAGCCTTGGTCTTCCTCATCACCTGCAAAGCTGGATGCTGTCCTTTGGGAAGGGGCACTGAGCTGCGGGACAGACAGTTTGTGTGCTGGGTTGAGTCTGTACAGAAACAAACCTCATGGGAGGTTAAGTGAGGTGACGTTTTTGTTTTGGCTTTGTGAGCACCATCAAGGGCCTGAGTTCCTTGCCCCAGCTCCCGTCTACCCCAGGTGAGTGAGGCTGTGAAAGATAAGGATTCCACACGTGCAGTTTTGCAATTGTCAGCTCTGTTTAAATTCAGGGATGATCTGTTTCCCACCGCACCTCCCCAGGGCTGACCTTCACTGGTATTTATCCAGGTAGCATCGCTCCCAAAGGTGTGCTGATGTGTATCGGTAATAACGTGCATTCCCATCATTAGGCAGAATTGTTGCCGAGATAAATTTCAGTTCATTTCAGTGAGGACTAGGGGAGATGCCACTGCATGTGAATGAAAAAAGGCGAGATTATTTTTACCTCTCTCAGGCACGTATGGCTCGGGATGTGAAAAACGTTCCTCGGCTATGAGGAGTGAGCAAGCGAGGATGCAGCACCCGCTGGAGCAGCTGCCTTTCCCCCACCACCGCAGTGCACCCCAGCCTGGGGAGCTGGATTCCAGGTGTCAGATGTTGCTGCTTGGGAGCACCCAAAGCCAGAGACCCCAGAAACTACTCCAGCCTTCAAGGAGGATGCTGCAGGGAGCTGGAAAGGCGGCTGGAGGAAGGGAAGGTGAAAATCCCCGTCTCGCTCAGCAGAGCCATGTGTGGGGACTGGCTGGGCAGGAGGCAGCCCCAGTGCAGAGGGCAGCCAGAGCGAGTGGGGTGTAGTTCATCTTCTGAGTCTCTGAGCATGCCGACAGCCAAGCGTTTCAGAGGAAGGAGGAACAAGCCATTCCTTTGAAGGCAATTTTTGGAGTAATCTGCCCGTGGGGATCTTTGCCCCTCTCCATTTATTCCTGTTTGTATGAGAATTTCTTTCTTAAAAACTCGTATTATTGCTCACTGCTAATGTAACTCACATATAGCAAAGATAACTGCAAATGTTCTTTCAGGTACGTGCCTGTCCCTCTCTGGAAACTCTCTGCATCTGAGATTTTAGAGATATTTTGGAACAGTGAGTTCCCTGGGTGATGATGCACAATGCATTAGAACAACAGCATTTTGCTTATCCCTGTAAGAGTGCTGCCATTCGGCTTTATTGACTGTCCCTTTGTTCTCTTTTTGTGTGAAAAGTGTAAATAGGAGTGCTTATATGTACCTTCTTTGTGCCATTTGTTATTTTGTATACTGCCATTATGTTGCTTTTTATTCACTTTGTCTGGAAATTAAAACAATTTCAATCCTAGCCAGACTCTATTTCTGAACCTCTCACCATCCCATCCCAGAAAGGCTCCTTCTGACGTGTCCTCTGGGAGCTGGGGACAGCCAGTGACTCCAGAGGACCTCCTGTCCCTTCAGAGCTTCTGGATACAGCTGCTACTTTTTTTGCTCTGCCCATGGCCCCAGATGGAGTTTTCCTTTAAAGAGGTGACAGCCTATCTTAGCCTCCCCAGGTTTCCACAAGCATCATCCTGCTGAAGACATGTCCACGTGGCAATGCCATGGTGTCCACATGAAATTGCTTTCATATCCACATGGGAATCCCTCTGTGTCCATGTGGGAATGCCGCTGCAGCCTTTCCCCTCCCCTGGCCCTGGTGGTGTACCCCGCAGCCTTGGTCCCCTCAGGCCTGCGGCTGTTCCAGGCCTCAGGGCCAGGCTCAGAGCTGCCTGGGGCTGGTGGCTGCAGGGTGCCTGGCTGCTGTCACCCTGCACTGTGCTGCCCTTGTGTGTGACACTTTGCTGCCTCTCCGGAGCAGCCCTTTGACAAAGGTCTCCATCAGGACCTTTGTGAGTGTCCATGCCAATTATATCAGGTACCTCTTCTTGACAAGGCTTTGATGCACCAAAGCTTTCAAATAGATTAAAGGAACAAGCTTTTCCAGAAGCCAGCTGGTTTTTTTTCTACACACAGCAAAGTGCATTCCCCTCCGGTGTGCGACAGGCTGCCATCGAGCAAAGCAATTAACCTCACCTTCAGCCAGCCTCGCCTTCACCCTGTGCTGCTGCCGTTTGCTCCACCTCAGCACCATCCAGGCCTGTTCAGACGGCAAATGGCTTCTGGTGCAGTAGGGTGGGAGCACGGCATGGCGAGGGGCCCTGCTCCTGGCCTGCAGCCAGCCTCACGCCGTGGGCCTCAGCAAGACAGGAGATGGCAATGCGAGTGAGCTCGCTGTTTTCATCCAGTGCTTTCTGCTCCGTGGATGGCATGAGCCTTCAGTGTGCTGACAGAGTTGTGCAAGCAGCCAGTGTGTCTGGCAGGCTGCTGCTCCTGCAGGGGAAAAGTTCATAGGCTAACGCAGACTTCACCTTCTGCCGTAACAGCTTGGGACAAATTTTCTAGAAATAATGAAGTTATGCAGGATAAAACATTTTAAATGGAGTGGGCAATTAAGCTCGTATTTGTCTTACGGTTTTATAAGGCCGTTGCATGGTGCAGCTGCTCTGATTGCATCTGTTACCTGATATTTTACAAGGAACGGAGATCTGCTTTGCATGGACGTGTGCTGGCTGCTGACGTGTTCTTCTGCGTCTGTCCCCACCACTGTGTGCCACTCACAGGGAGGGTTCCTGAGTAGCTCCCAGCACGAGTGCCCCCACCCCAGGCACATCTTCATCTCCCCAGGGAGTGGTGTGCATCCTTCTACGCAGAGGAGCAGAAGCCCAGCTGGCAGGATAACTAGTTCACCCAGCAGGGATGTGACTCGGATGAGGAAGGTGCCAGGCACTCCTGTAGGTCCTGCAAAAATGTCTGTGCCTCTGGGGCTGCAACACCTCACATTTGCCAGCCCAGACTGTCACGCTACTGTGTGATTTTGTACCCATGTTTGGATTTCTTGAAATACTACATATTTATTTTAATGGCAGCAGAGGCATTGAGCATAATCGTTTAAATGCTATTGTATTTCTTCATTTTATTCATTTGAAATGTCAGGATTTACATCAGACTGCGCTTACGGAAAGAACTGAGTTGGCTTCATCGGCTGCTTCCAGTTGCATTGCTGTGGGCAACTCCTCTTCAAAATGAGCTGGTACTACCGGTCACATTACCCTGAGAGGTGGCAGCTCATGGTGGGATGGAGCAGGGACCATATGCAAAGGAAGTGTTGTGACAGTGGTCAAATAACCATCTTTCTTATGATGTATTCACTCTCAAAACTAGCAATGATTTGACCTTACTATGGTGCATGCGGTGAAGAGATCTGCGAGGACCAGCACATGTTGGTTTTATCCCATGGACAGTTGGTCTTGCCTTTGAGCCCACAGACAAACCCCACTGCCTTCCCCACCAGGTCCAGGCAGGACCAACAACGAGCCCAGAGAGGCCAAGGGGGCCAAGGGTCCTTCTGCTGGATGTGACACCAGTAGCTCCCCAAGCTCACTTCAAGCTGAAAGACGTGGACATCTCATGGAATCGTTGAATCACAGCATGGTTTGGGTTGGAAGGGGCCTTAAAACTATCCAACTCCAACCTCCCTGCCATCAGCAGGGCTGCCACCCACTGGGTCAGGCTGCCCAGGGCCCATCCAACCTGGCCTTGAGCACCTCCAGGAATGGGGCACCCACAGCTTCTCTGGGCAGCTGTGCCAGTGCCTCACTGCCCTCTGAGTAGAAAATTTCCTCCTAACGTTATTCTAAACAAATAGTTTGAATATGAATAGTTTGAATCTGTTTTAGTTTAAAGCCATTACCTCTTGTCCTGTCGCTACACTCCCTGATAAGGAGTCCCTCCTCATCTTTCCTGTAGGCCCTATAACAAGCCCAGCTCCCTCAGCCTATCTTCATAAGAGAGGTGCTCCAGCCTCATTATGGCCTCCTCTGGACCCACTTCAACAGCTCCATGTATTTCTTGTGCTGGGGGCCCCAGGCCTGAATGCAGTACTCCAGATGGGGCATCATGAGGGCAGAGCAGAGGGGGACAACCACCTCCCTCTGCCTGCTGCCACCCCTCTTCTGATGCAGCTCAGGATACAGCTGGCCTTCTGGGCTGCAAGCGCACACATTCCTGGCTCATGTTGAGCTTTTTGTCCATCAGAACCCCCAAGTCCTTCTCATCTTATGCATCCCATCTGTTTATGTAATGGTGCTGACCTCCATCACCCGAACGATCTCACAGCCTGCCCAATGTCCATGCACAACCAGTAATAGAAGGAGCAGTGCCTCCACTACCTGCCTCCAGCCTGCTGCCATCCTTCCCACCAGAACTGCTGGAGTTTCATGCTGGGATTGCTGGGGAGCAGCAGTTTTTTCCCCATACACATCCAGCAGCACCTTCTTTCCCCACCCGTTGTCCTTGTAATGTACATAATTGTTTTTATTGCTTGTTCAGAAAGAAGTAATAGCTCTGAAGTGTTAGCTATCCAATTTGTTTCTGTGGATGCCCGTAACAATAATTAATCATATATATTATTAACATGCGGTCAAGTGACTTGTCAAAGCTGGAGCTCTCGAGCGGTAAACAGAGCTCACACAATTAGCAACCCCTGCTCTGAGAATGCTTGAATTGAATCAGTGTTTCTCCCAACAGGTAAGAAAGTCAAGGAAGTAATAAATCATGAAAATACAGACAACGCACTCAACAAACTATGATGAGGACACTCCATCAATTGCCTGTAGAGTTGCATTGGTGTGTTGCGTGAGTCCACACTGGTTGAACTCCTTGCATTATAGATGTGTTGAGTAAATGCTCACTGACACTACCCTAAACTTGAAAATACTCTGCTCATGCTCTCCTCTGAGTTAGGAGTAATTTCTTAATTACTTACTGCTACTGAGCATTTGCTGTTCCTTAATATAAAGAACCTTTAGGGTTCAGATTTTAATCTAAAGCATAGGATCTCAGCCAGGACCTGAGGGCCAAGCATAGTGACAGGGCAGGGAGTGCTCTGGCCTGACTGCTCAGCACAGGTCCTTGCACTGCTGGCACACCTGGTGCAGACACCCTGCTTGCTGCATCCCTGCTCTGCTAAAGCAGCGCTTTTCAGCTTTCAAGAAATCAACACTTGCTAAAGGAATCAAAGAAAAAAGGACAACAGCAGCAGACAGGGAATGGTTCCTCCAGACTTTGAAGCCGGTGTTATCTATTAGAAACAACAAAAAACCTCAAAGCCCAGAGATGGGAAGAAAAAAAAGCGTTTGGAAGCAAATGACTTGAATGGTGCTCTCAGAAGTGACTATGATGTTCTGTGCTCCCTATTGGCTTCCTTTCCATTTGTGAGCCAAAAAACGATAGTATCCTTTAAAGAACATTGTTGTCCTGTTGTCCCCACACTCGCATTATTGGCAGTGGTTGTGTTTTGTGGTTGCACGGCGTTGGTCTAAAATTCCCTGACTTGAATCTTCAGGAAATCAGGAAAAGGTAGGGTGTGTGTGTTTTATTAAAGACAAAAAAGATTGTTTTTATTCTCTGAAAGTTCCCTAAAGATGTAAAAGGCAGTTGCTTCTCTTGACTCTCCAGAGACTTCACAGCACCCTCTCCTCTCTTGGTGGCTTTTCCTTTCCTGTGTACAAGACCGTGGAGCTCTTCCCACAAGAAGAGGGTGCTCGCAACAGCAGGATTGCAAAGCTGAGCTGAATCCATGTGAGTCCAAGTCAGAAGCCCAAGGTCTGTTGAATCTGAAAACCAACTTACCTTGTGAAGATCAAAATGAACCAAGTCCAGTCTCTGTCACTCAGGTCAGGAGGCACTTCTGGTAGTACCCAGCCCAAAGTCCATCCAGAAGAATTCAACCTGTCATTCAGGGACCATGCTTCTCTTCTAGATGCTCATAGCTTGCATAACCCGTCACATTTGATTGACACATCAGCTTGTGCAAACATTGTCTTTGAAAAGGAGCTGCCAAGGCAGTTGCATAATTAAACATGTAAACCTAGTGCACTCGGGAGCATCTAACTCAGTAAGTTTAGGTCAAGAGCATGCTTATATCCCTACACCCTAAGGCTTATGCAATTTTTAGAGATGGTATCAAGAGCAGCTGTATCTATCCACGCATTGTGCCCTTTCCCAGCTGAGCTGGTGTAGTCAAGACATGGCCTTGGTGTGCCGGGCCTGCACTTCCCCTGGCCAAGTGAGAGCAGCCCTAGGAATTATTCAGTTCGTGTTCTAATGAAGGATTGTGTTCATTGTGCCTGAATTAAAAAATCCACTTACACCTTATTTTATCACTGTTTTCCAAGGGACATTTCAGTTTTTCAGGGGAAACATCTTCAAAGCAGAACAACTCAGCATGGCATAGCCAGGTACCCCTGTGTCATCAGTTTTATCTCTGCAAGTGAGTCAGGCACCCGGAGTGCTGGGCTGTGCAGTTGTTTGCAAAACGTGGTGGTTTGGTTCAGGTTTAGCTGGGATATGAGACATCAAATGTGGGAACTTGAGCTATAGCAAGCTAAAAGCAATTGCTCTTTGGGGATGAATTTTGCTTTAGAAGTTGTTCAATTGATGATTGACTTTGATAAGAAAATACAGCATGAAGTCTTACTTATTTCTATGACACAAGTCTGAGAAGTTTTGTATACTGGGACAAAGAAATTCAGAGAGCATCCCCTCACTGGATACCAGAAAGAAGCAGAAAAAGACAAAATCAGGGAGGGAGTTTGACTCATTGTAGTGGAGAAGGAAGAAATATTCTCCAGGGGACAGGCTGGCAGCAGAGCAATGAACTGACACAAAGAGTCACAACACAAAGAGCGATGCTGTTCATGAGATCAAAACACACCAATGCACTGACTCATGATGCAGCCGAGTGAAAACTGTACTCCAAATGGAGCTGAGGGAAAAGGATGTCCGAGGTATCCTCTTGGAGATAAATAAAATAAATCAGAAGATGCAAGGACCCAAAGATGAAAATGCTGCATAAATAAGAGTTGTAAGTTGAAGGATTTGGGTTTTCAGGACACTGGAAGAACTGCCCGGTTTGGAAGAGCTCTCCTGTGGAAGACCGGACCAGCTAGCGTTGTCGGGAGATGTTTCAATGAGTAGAGCTATGTGAAGAGAAGGGACCATCACACTCTCAGACCATACGAAATCTTTGTGTTGGCAACACGTAACAGAGACAAAGACTACACAGGGCAGAAATTCATAAATTGATTATATATCAAGATTAGAAGCTCAGGTAGTAAATGCAAGGAATAGAAATGGCTTGTTTAGAAACATGCTTTTGAACTAGCTGATATTAATGAAATCTAATAGGATGACACATGGCAGGAATGTTGATTAAGTTGTTTGTAGTCTCCTCAGAAAAGACCAACTCCACAAAAGGGATGTAAAGCTGGCTCACAGTACAAAGTGGTGATACTGGCAACTATGAAGTCAGGCAACTGGAGTATTTATTCATCCACTGACCCTAAGGAGTAAAGCCCATGGTGTCCCTCCAGGTGACATTTGTTGGGCACCACTAAAGCTAACTTCAATTAAGGAGATAGAAAAAATCAGACAAACTCTGTGTTTCAGAAAGGGCAATTTCACAAAGCTGAAACCCAATACATGGACTGGCAGAAAAACTATTTAGACGGAAAACATAGGTGGTATTTCCAAAGTGTTTTAAAAGGTTTGCCAAAGAAAAGTCCCAGGATCCAGAAAGAGCCAAACTGGTTCTGAACAAACAAACAATCAGACAAACCACCCTGTTTTTGAAGGTAAATAAAAATAGACTTAAAAAAGGAAGATGTATGCTGAACTGATGGAGAAACATTTGTTTAAAAGCAGTGAGGGAAGCAGAAGTACACAGGGATCATCAATGGCCTGAAACAGTAATGATAAAAATACAAAAGCAAATGGCAATGAGAGACTCACCGATAGCATTACTAAAAAAGTGGGATTTTCAGATGATTTTTTTGTTGTTGTTGTTGTGTACAGACAAAATGACTGGGTGTTACTTGGACATTACATGGTGCTGGCAATCAAGAACTACAGTCAGCCCAGCAGTCCTTAAACACTTTGTTAAACTGCAATCACCAGATTTTTTCCATCAGGAACATTGCATCAGAGATTACCTGAGAAGCTGGCTGAGGAGATTTTTAAACTGCTAATAATGAATTTCGAGACACGTCAGGACATGAGATAAGTCTCAGAAGTCAAGAAAAAGCTGAAATTTTGCCAAAAATTTAAAAAGGATGAGGAAGGCCAAAAAGAGAGAGTATTAGCTTGAGTTTGATCACCAAAAAGAAGCACTGATAGGATTGATTGCAAAGCTTTGAGTAATAAAGAATTTTAAAGGGCTAATATAATCAAATGCTAATCAAGGTGGGTTTAAGTAAAATGGAACTTCTCAAACTAATTTGATATCTTTTTATGAGATTACAAGTTTGGATGACAAATGAAGTAGTGTTAAGGTAATAGACTTCTGTAAGGTGCGTGACTTGGCACCACTGCCTAGCATTTTGAGTAGGAAAATGGAATGATACAATTTCGACATGGCACACGTTAAATGAATTAAAAACCACCTAACCTGTGTAATTAAATTAAGAATCATCTTTAAGAGGCTATCTGCTTAGTAGAGTCATCCAGGCAGTGGTTCCCCTCCTGACATGATTTGATTGCAAATTTTGACCAGGAAACCTTCCTCCCCAACAGAAAAAGGCATTACTGAAATGTTTTACAGATCATAGAGTCATAGAATCCTTAGAATTGGAAGGGACCCTTAAGAGTCATCTAGTCCAACTACCCTGCAATGTAGAGGGACAAACCAAGATAAACTAAGTGTTAGACCACAAATACTGAACAGGATGGGTCACAGGTACATGGCCATCTAGGTTGTTTTGAAAACAAGGTATAGCAAATAGGCCGACCATTCTTGTGGCCGCATAGGAAGTTGTACCCTTAAATACACAAATATGGGTGATAGTGACCTTCCCCTGGGGAGAGCTCTTACAAAAGGTCTTAGCTGTGGTCTAGGTTCCCAGCAACTGCCACAGGCAGTGGAACAAATGCAGCAGGTGTCTGGCCAGAGCAGGAGAATGAAGGTGCAAGGCCTCTGTGTCTGGTGTCCACATGGCTGAGACTTGGAAATGCCCGGCATCCCTGGTTCTAATGTGGTGTTGGGAAGTTGGAATTAATACCAGAAGAACCTGTGGAAACGAGAAATGGGCTGGAAAATTTGCCATTAGCGATGAAAATACGAGTAGTTGATTCAGTGTTGCTGAATAAGGGGAGGTTCAGGATGAGTTCAGCATGACCTTGAGGTAAACCACAGGGCGCACAAGCTGAAAGCAGTGCATAGACAAACTCAAATCTGAGATAACATCATCTTAAAAATACATATATGTATGTATTCAAATGTATGTATATGGTATTTTCTTTACAAGGATTGTAATTACTCACCAAAACAACCTTCAAATGATTGTGCTGATTCTCTGCAACTGGCAATTTTAACATCAAAATCTGATGTATACCTTCAAACAAAATTTAATTAGGGAAGTTCCATTCATTAAAAATAAACAAATACCCACCCATGTGGGCTCTTTTGGCCTAACTTTGAATCAGGCCGTGGCTTGATTATGGAGAATTCTGCAAAATGTCCACTGCCTGGGGTGCCTCCATCCTACTGCCTTGCTGGGGCTGTGCAAACCCATGGCACTGAGGAAAACGCTCCTTTACCCAGATACGTCATTTCACAGTCTGACAGGCAATTAAAATGCAAATTAAAAATGTTTATTAGAACTGTTTCAGCATCTATTCTAATGCACAAGATGGGAATTCTGCATGGTGTATGGAGAAGGATGTGTTATTCCTCAGGTAAAATAAAACTCTTGCTGTGGAGTGAGCAGAAATAGCTGCTACTTTTTGGGAAAGCTGATTCTGGTCTGATTCTGATCTGATATGCTGGAATAAATCCACTGAATTCAGGGTAGTCACAGTGCTTTGTGCATTTAATGAGATGAGAATTAAGCTCCATAAAAATACTTACATTGAAAGCAGGTGCAAAAGTGTATCCACAACACAATGAAACTTCTGTGTTGTTACATCATTTTTCACTTCCCCTGTATTTTTAATCGCAGCCAATCTGTGTTGTAGGATCAGGACAGACTTAGCTAAATTAAGGCTCCAATGCACTGGGCTGCAGTCTGGGGATAAGTGCAGCCATGGGGCAGGTTATGGAATTTTTGGCTGAGAAACACCTGCACAGGTCTGGAGGAGCCACCAGCATCCAAGCACAACACCACATCCTGTGGATGCTTTGTTAAAACAAACCGATGTCTGGCGCTCAAAATAACAGATGCAGCTTGAACTCTTTTTGTGACTTTTAACTTCTCAGTTTGGCAGGGCTGGTGTAAGAAAGTGGCTGTGGTTCATTGCTCAGTGCCTGTATCCCCATGCAGCACCCACACATGTCAGGAGTCCATAGCACCTCCCAGAGCCCGCTCCGCTTTGTCTGTGCAACATCTGAACCCTCGCAAAACACGCAGCCTGGGAGCTGCTCTGTGCACTTAGACGTCACCTCCCCCAAGTTGAGCCATCAGCCCTTTAATGGGCAGGACCAGAGCCAGGTTTTTGTGAGAATAGAGGGTCTGGGTACGCATGCTGACAGTTCTCCTTCCTGTGTTAAATACACGGTTGCTCCACTAAGGTTCATCTGAATACAAGCTGATGTTTAAGACAATACTCTTCCTTTTCCTATTTAAAAATCTACCTACATCAAAGATGAAGTCTGGATGCTCCCAGAGCTGTGATGAGGTTGTTTTTACAGGTATTTGAGCAGCATGATATACCTGCTTATTTGAAGATGATGATATTTGTATTGTTGCTAAGAATTCATGCCAAGCATAATTTTGGGGCGTTGGGAAGGTATCATATTTGCATATTTTAAGTATTGATATAATACAAAATTCTTTTTATGTCTCTTTTCATAGCATAATAATGCTCTTTCCAGTGTATGACAGCTTTTAGTATAGAAAAATTCAAAAACAGAAGAAAATTATTTTTTAGAAAATGGATTTTTTTATCTGATTTTCATTTTGCCATGTTTGGAGCATCCCTTACTGCTCATGACCTGCTGTATATCATCCAGATAAAAACAGTAATTGCATAGAGATATAGGTACTTCACACGGTAATGCCTTAATCAAACAAATCAAATGAGTGCATTCTGAAGGAGTTTGATTTTTTCTTCTAAAGCGTGCTCTATTTCTAGCCTTGCAGGCTTTATGTCTGTAGAAGATGGGCCATATGAAGCTCTTCCTTCTTCCCTTTCTCTTCTGTGCCTTTGAATACCTCAGCCCTTCCTCTCCCCTTCCCTACTTCTTCATCCTCTGAGCACAGAGAGGCTCAGTTCTGGCCCTGCAGGCTCCACACCAAGCCCTAGCATAGAAATGCATGCCACGGAACCTGTGAACCTCTTCCTCCTCCCCTCTGCTGTTTCCCACCTCTCATTTCCCTTTCTCTACTTTCTTGTGCTACCAGAAAGCAGTTCTTGTGCCTTGAGGTTCTGCCCTGCCCAGGAAGGGCCCTCCTGAGCTGCTGTCTCCCCCAGACCAGGCCCCACAGCTTGGTAATCGTGCTTATATACATTAACTCTATCATATATTTTACATGCAGCCCGAGACAATTCCTCTACACTCAATGCAGCCCAGACAAGCTAAAATGTTGAACACTTCTGCCCTATGGGGTTTGGCTGGCGTGAGCTCTCCTGCTGCACAGGCTGTGATGGTGCCAGCGGTGAGCAGGTGCTGTGGCCTGGATGCTGGCTGGGGCTCCTGGCTGCATGGTGGGAGGCTTCCACCTCTGCTCACGTCTCTGTGGAGGTTTCCTTCTGTGAGTGGGCTTTCTGAGTGGGCAGGTGGGTGATCTGGCAGGTTCCTGGGTGGCAGTAGATTGAACAGTGACTTCAGTCTCCTTCAGTTAATTTATTTTGTTCTGGAGTGAATAAAATGGAACTTAAAGTGCTGTTAAAACACTGTGGAAGGAGCGGCTCTTCTTTAGTGATGGCTAACCTTTACCCCTAGTGCAGAGGAAGCACACAGCAGCCACAACACCATTTTGGGGGTAGAGCAGCAAGCAACTTGAGGTTGGGCAGAATTGCTGGGGTGGGGAGAAAGTTGTGGTGCACAACTGAACCACCCCCAGAGACCCTCATCTTTAGTCCTACAGCCTTTCATGAAGAGCATATGCTTCTCCACACCCTGTTGTCCCCCAGCCTATGTCCCCGTGCCCAGGGGCTGCTCTTGGGGTGGCAGTAAATAGGAATCTGTATTCTCTTCTCAGCAGTGACATTTCCTCTCTTTGCATTGACGTTTTTATTTTCATAACCGCCTCAGTGATTACGTGTAGCAGCGGGGGACAGTTATCGAGGGATAATGCTCAATCCCACTGACATTATCTACCTCTTAGTGGAAACAAATGGGATGCCTGCCAGCCTGCCGGTGCTGGATGGCTGGCCATTGTTTGTGGGGCAGGGCTGCTAAAAAACCTCTTTTCCATTACAAAGTTTATCCATCCAGCAGTTTGTGATTTTAATATGAAAAATTACCTCAGTTATTTTGAAACACTGGCAGTTGAAATTCACTTTGTTTTTTTGAGACTGGATAAACAGTTGTCAGGTGCCATCCCTGCCTTTAAGAACTCACTAAAAAACCCAGCGTGGTTTGATTTGTTTGTACAGCAAAAAGATTGCTCTTTAATCCCTTTGGAGTTGTTGGATTTGATACTCCTGCCAGTGGAACTAATGAAAAATCCTCTGGTATGATGTGTCAAGAAACCCTGGGATGCCCCTGGCCACAACACATCACCTGAAGACAGTAGGCACCCTGAAGGTGGTGGAGCCAGGGACACAATGCCCGCATCCTTTCACAACACTGCTCCAAGACAGGAAGCGGCATGGGGATGGAGGCCTTATTATACTTTGTACAAAACTGGGCCAATTATCAAATAGGAGTGTGGGGGAAATTGGAAAAAAAAAAAAAAACCACACAGAAAAACACAACGACCCAATAATCATTTAAATAGTTTTGTGGGTTGTTTTCTTTTTTTGCCATCGTTAGATCAGTTCAGTGAAATCCACTATTAAAAAAATAATTATTGTAGTATTTGTGGTATAATTTTAGGTGTTCCGAATAGCAATTAATTCTTTAATGAGTACGAATGATTAATTCAGTACATAAACTGCATGAAATAATAACAGAAATTAAATCAGGCATGCTGCACCTGATTAGGGTTGGGGAAAGAAGTTGCCGTTAAGGAAGAGATCAGATTGTGGATTCACAGCAGTTACAAAAACAAAACTAAAGAAACAGACTAATTGGTTCTTGTATGGGGCTAAAGTGAACCCCTGGCGGGCTCAACTCAGGTGCTGAAACAGTTTCCTGCTGCAGACTGAGATGCCCTCGGGCACCGGGATGTCCCCATGGCGCTGGCCGATGGCAATGTGGGACCGACTGGAGATGCCCAGTGGGAGTGCCTAACTTGCCACATGGCCCGTGTTCAGTCAGCTGCACCGAGAGCAGCCCTTTTCAGTCACTTGCTGACTGAATGTATCCTTAAAACACACTCTTCTCTAGTTCATGGGACTAGGCATTTTTGTATTGGTTTAGTACGGGAGGACATACTTGAACAACCACAAAGAGCCACAAAGATGATTCGGGGCCTGGAGCATCTCCCTTATCAAGAAAGGTGAAGAGAGCTGGGACTGTTCAGCCTGGAGAAGAGAAGACTGAGAGATCTCATCACTGTTTATAAATATCTAAACTGCAGGAGTCAAATGGATTGGTTGAAGATCTTTTCAGTGATGTGCAGTGACAGGACAGGGCACAATGGGCATGAACTGGAATGCAGAAAGTTCCATCTGAACATGAGGAAAAAATTCTATATGTGGTGAGGGTGACAGAGCACTGGAATGGGCTGCCCAGAGAGGCTGTGGAGTCTCCTTCTCTGGAGACATTCAGAACCCGCCTGGTTGCTTTCCTGTGCAACCTACTGCAGGGAACTGCTTTAGCAGGGGGTTGGACTAGGGGATCTCCAGATGTCCCTTCCAACCCCAGCGGTTCTGTGATTCTGTGTAACCAATATCTAAGAGTCAATTTTAGGAATTTACAGATAGCCGTCAGCTTTGGGAAAAAGTCTGTTATTTATGCTACTATTTCAAATACATTCAATTCCAAATGTATTTATTTTATACTAGAGTACAAATTACAGAAATCCTAGAGGCTATACGAGAACAAACACAGAACATCTACACCCCACATCTCCATGTCCAATCTGAAACATCTCCAAAGCTTTTTACACAAAATTTTCTGTAAACATCCTGAAAAGCTCCAAATGAAATGAGACATTTTCTCAGACAAACATGCATTAAAGCAGCCTGCACTGGGAATCTTTCAGATTCATACTGGTGATTCACACATTCACTAGAAATAATAAGAAAAATGGGATTATATTTCTCTCTCCGTTCCCATTTGAAAGACTTCTTTCCATATATTCATGTGTGTTCATGTATGTATTTCTATGAACACACACACACACACACACACACACCTTGCTCTCTGTTTTCTTTTATTAATACTTCTAAACTTGTTTTTACGTTGGAGAAAGAAAGATACCAAATAAGTACAGGTGATGAGGACAGAGCTCTTTAGTGTACTGGTGAGAATTAATTCAGGAACCTGACAGTGATATATTTATCTAACAGGCTTCAGAGCAGATAAGTGTTTAGTTGTTGATATAATGCCAGGAAGCAAGCTCAGATGCTCAGATATCCTTTAATTATCACAGAAGTTCAACGGTCAAAACAATTACCTTTTAATTTCCTTCCCAAGATTTAAATATCTCACAAGATAGTCAAACAGAATTTTTCTAGAACTGGGAGATCTAACCAAAGGGTTTACTTGCAGTTTACTGGTAAATTTATATATGTATATATAATATATTATATATAATTACATATAATAACCTCACGACTAACACTGGGATTCTATCTGCACTTACGAAGGCAATGCTTGCCGACTTCTTTTCTGAACTGCTGAAGGAGGTAGAAGAACAGTTCTAACACAGAAAGGTGTGGTGGACACTCAGTTGGCATCTTCTCAGATTTCAATAGCCATTCCAAATTAATGTATTTGACCATACAAATGTGGCAGTGTAAGCAGAGGAAAAAGAAGCACTGAGATGGAATGACTTTTTGAATAATGAAGGCTAATAAACTAAAAGTAATACGTTTGGAAAATTACGGTTGAGGAAATTGAATAGTATGCCTTGTAAACCTTTTTACTGAAATTAGAGAACACCATTAATAAAATGTGTAAAATTGAAAAAAGAGTTTTCTTAAATGAATCGCTTTTGGAGATGTCTTAGGAAGCTTTATTTTGACAATGTTAATTGTTGTCTCTTTTTTGATAAATGGATTATGCAAAATTAATTCCCTCACTATGTAGATTTAATCCACAACACACGACCACTCTGTCAGAATTTTAAAGTATTTTGAGTCTTCTAATGAATAGGCACAAAAAGCCATACTCAATTAATTTATTAGTCTGAAATTTGAAATTATAAATCCGTCACTGTCTTTATCTACAGCTTCCCGCATTTGACCAAATGCTACTGTAAGAATGCCCGGAGAAAATCATTATAGGATATTTTTGAAGACAGAGTTTTATCATAATATTCCAAAATGTTAAATAACTCTTCTTCAGATAGTTTGATTTTATACTCATGAAGAATCTGCAAAAGACAGAAACAACTTTAAAATTTATCCTAGTGCTTTGGATGAGGAAGAAGTAAAAACATTATTTTTGCTAAAGTTTCTTACAAAGTAACTTCACGATTCAGCTCTACTCTATCTTAAATTTCCGAGAATATTAGAAAATCAAATCCTCTTCCTTATCTCTTTGACTTCCCATGTCAATACTGACTCCCTGGGATCCGCTTTTGAAAACCTGCATACGCAGGGGGTTTCATCCGGTATCCCAAACAGCACTTGCCCTAGGGGGAGCACTGGGAAATGGGTAGCCCCCGTGAGTATAGAAGCTGATTTACAAAAAGTGCATGTTTAGAAGGGTTTCAATACAATCAGCAGATGGGATGAAGAGGTGGAGTATCTTCCTTTCTACCCTCCTTGGATAATCTGCAGTCTTTGCACCCAGAGAAACAGAAGGAATAACACAGTCACTCAAACTGTGCAATGTATGTCATCATGTCCACGTGTACTCAATGCTTTTAATTTTCACAGGACAAATGCTTGGCCTATAGGCATATCTTTTGAACACTTCAGGGATAACTCAGTTTGAACAGGATGCAGCTGGTTCACCTAATGCTAAAAATTTCACCCGGTGCATTTTCCTGTACTTCCACAGTTTTAAGATTTCATAATGCCCTAACATGAAAGCAAACAATCCATTAACTTTGGAGAGTTACTTCTGTTTTCAGATGCGCTTGGGAATTTGAGCTCCGCAAGCAACCAGCAACACCATTACTCCTTGTATGCCATGCCAGTAACCAGTGGTTTTCTGGGAAGATCAGATTGGTCTGCATCTTTCCCTTCTAACAACTCAGCATCTGGAATTATTATTAATCTGGAACGGCCCTGTGCAGTTAGTACAGCCATAAATAGCAGTGTTACTGAAGCTAGGAGGGAGCTAATTTCACCATTTCAGTAAAGTTACCTAGGAGATAAAGGGATCCATACCTTCACAAAACACTTTGTATCTTGTCAAACGGCTGATTAACACCTTTGTAGCAGTGTTCTGGAATTGGGGATGGCTTCTTCATCTAGGCCCACCAGGAGTTAGTGTATATTTATTTGTTTTGGCTTAGCTTAGATTGTGTTAAGAAAGCTTGATTTGCAAGTTGTTGACGGTGCTTTAACTAGAAAAGATAATCATCACGAGTCCTAGAGGAATATGTCAAATTAAAATAAAATGTAACGGGCCCGATCTTCACTCCTCCTCCCTTAAGCCTGGTGTGCTGAGGCAGTACCCAGGCAGGCAGAAAGCTGCAGTGACAGCCAGGAAGCCTGTGGCGTGAAGATCAGATGGCCACACTGGTACCTCTCGTCCCCCAGCCTTCACACAGGGACTCAGGTTTCAGCTATGTGGCCATGCTAGGAGACATCATGTTCCCACCAATAGTAAACAAGTAAAGATTTAAAAAGCAGTTCAGAGACTCATACAATCTAAAGGGGTTTAGACTGTTCTTTGCAATGCCAGGCAGTAAGCTGGCTTCCTGCAGCTCCAGAGAAGGGGAGCTTCAGAAGCACACCCCATGATGGCTTATTGCATTTAAGAACTTGCTTACTGTGACTGAGCATCCTGTGCACCTGTTTATCAGTTCTTTAAAGCAGCAGTGATACCAAAGTTTGTCCCAATGCATGCAGCATTAAATGGTTTTAGGGAGCCACTGTAATCTTTGTCTTGCAATCGAGCAGCAAATATTCACAATTAGTCTAGAATGCATTATGATTACTAATCCTGAATAAAACAGTGTACAATGTATTTAAATTAATAAAGATTAAACTGAAAAAAAATCAAACTCCTCATGGATCTAGATGAAGAAGCAACTCCTGATTCCAGACTCAATATATATATATCTAGAATACACAGGTATTTGCTGTTTGAGGGGATACAATTTACCAAAATATTTGCAGAGTATGTGGATTCCTCACCTAGTACAAAGCTACACTGCACAAAGAAAAGCAAAGAGAAAAAACAGCAACAGAGACTCTCAGACGGAGAGCACTTGAGCCCATTCTACATTGAGAAGGGAACACACAGTTTGGAAGCAAGCAAGATCCCAGAGCTACCTACATTAAGGGACTTGTTCAGTGCAGCTGACACCTCTACTCCTATGCATTTGTGAAAGCCATGTATTTAAAGGCTGTGTGGAAGCAGGCTGTCCAGAGAAGTCGTGGATCACCCATCCCTGGATGTGTTGGATGGGGCCCTAGGCAGCCTGACCCAGTGCCTGATTTAGTGGTTGGCAACCATGCCCACAGCAGGGTTGGTGATCTTTAAGATCCATTCCAACCTAAGCTATCCTATGATAGGGACTAAAATTTTCTCTGTTTTATCTATGCTGTTATAGCAGGACCCACCAAGACCTTCAACCTGAAGAAAGTATAATCATATGTGGAGAAAGATTACCGTGAGTGATAGTCAGAGCTAAATTTACAGAGAGAAGCCAGGATGACTTTATATACCCTTGCTCAGTAGCATTTTTCAGAAGATTTTCAATCAGGAAGCTCAGACTAAACTACTGCGATTTTCTGACTGTTAACAGCTGAACGCAACTTACTTGTCTGAAATCTGCAACATTTAACAGTCCAGTGTGACTTTCATCATAGGATTTAAAAGTGCGCTTCATTGGTCTCCAGCAGTGCAAGATCTGCGGCTGAATTCTCAGCATTGCACTGTAGAATGACATGGATTGTGGTCCAGGGCTCATCTGACAAAGTTGGATGAGAAAGACCATCATGAACTAACAATGGGCACAACTGGGCAGAACTATGACGCGGAATGAGAAGGTAATGAGAAGTAATGCTGGCTTAATTGGCGACTGGCTGCCAAGTCCTTGTTTACAAATTATTGCAAGATACTGTTTACATAAGATAATTTTAACCTATAACATTTAAATATTCTCGGGAAGTGCAGATGGTATATTTACTTAATCACTGTCAACGCCCTGACTTTATATTATTTGAAACTGATTCTGAAGTCAGTGTTACTTCTCCTCAGCTCTGTTTTCACATGTATTATGCTTGTCCTTGTTTCAACTCCCTCTTTCAGTCATTTTTGATTCCCTGCAGTGTTCATTTTTCAGAGTGAGATTTTTGAGTTAAAATGACTGAATACATAATCCAACGATGGGAGCAGCATGTTATTTAAGAAAAACAAAACCCCACTGTACATTCTTCCCAGTACCTACAACACATTGTAATCAGTTTTTTAACACCTCTGCCATTCAACATCTGGAATGCAGGGTTAATTTTCCTCAGGAAATGTTGTCTTCTGTTGTTTCAGCCTGGCTAAGCTTGTTACATTGTTGTAAGCTGAACATATGTGATCTGCAGAACTATTCATTATGGTGAAATTCCTTCCACTTGTACAAAGCCTTAATACTCCAGTATTACCACGAATAAGAGACTTTGGGAAAAGTCAGCAAGCCACAAGCCACCTTCAGGGTCTGGATCTGCTCTGCTACCCTTTTATTTTCCTACAGGTCCATCTCAGCTTCTCCCTAACACTTCCTTGATATTATTATCGTAATTGGGTAAGTCAATTATGCCGCATTTGTGCCAGTCTCTACTGAAGTCTCATTGTGAAGGAAATGTACAGTGGACTTTATACATCTGTTACGTGGACACAGTCAGACACTGTGCTGTATCTATAGTGTGGCGAGGTGGGAGTTGGCTTCTTCTCCCAGGTAACAGCGACAGGATGAGAGGGAATGGCCTCAAGTTGTGCCAGGGGAGGTTCAGGCTGGATATTACGAAGAATTTCTTTTCTGAAAGAGTGGTCAGACTCTGGACCAGGCTGCCCAGGGAGGTGGTGGAGTCATCGTCCCTGGAGGTGCTCACAAAACATGTAGAAGTGGCACTGAGGGACATGGTTCAGTGGGCAGTATTGGTGGTAGGTGGACAGTTGGACTAGATGATCTCAGAGGTCTTATGATTCTGTGATTCTTTACGTGTTGCAAGAGGCCTGGTTGTCAGATGCACTATTGCTCTGTTCTCTTGGTGCATTCTGCCTTCAGAATATACAGCAGGAATGAGTGGATACATGAATAATGCAATTTCCAACCCAAAATACCGAGTACTTTTGTGGCTTGAAGGGAGGGAAAGAGTTCTTTATGGTGAATGCAACTTGGGTTATTTTTGTAGCTTGGAGCCTGGGTGCTCCTATGAAGCCCTAGGTCATTGACTCTCACAGGCTTTTGAGAAAGAAAAAGAACTGCCTGTGACATTAAAAAAAAAAAAAAAAAGGTTTTATTTGTTTCTTTTTATTATTATTCCTTTTGATGTATATCTGTATACTTATTAGGTGGAATGGGGTGAGCAATATATGAGGAAATTTCATTTTGAATATTACATTATATAAAGATGCTCAGAACATGAACTGAGATCTTCATTATGTTTTCTGAACAGAATAAATAAAATAAAAATGATTTGAGACAACTGCATGGGGACTTAAAAATGACTATTTTATATACTCCAGAATACTGGGCTGGAATTTTACAGCATCAAATTCGTACATAGAGGAAACCTTATGTAAGATAATGAGGTTCTTTGATGCAAAGCTTAATAGTTTTACCTTACTATCCCTACTGGTAGTGAATACTTGATAATTCCTAATGATACTCTCTTCATACCTTGGTAGCAATCTGTTCGTTCCACATCTGAAAACAGTGAGGTAATGTAATTTCTCTATAAAATGCTGCTACTAACCATATCTAAACTAATTAGGCACAGTCAGAAACAGCCTAAAGATGTAGCAGGCTCGCTGAATGAGCAGATTTGGAATTTGGCACTGTTCCTACTACATAACTTGATTGGGATGCTATTACCAACGCCTTCCTTTCTGGGCCACTACAGCCAGACTTCTACACTTCTTTTGATCTTTTCTGCCTTAGAGCGGTACTATGGGCAGTGGGGAACAGCCTATGGGTAACTGTCTTGCTGAGTCTCTTTTGCCTTTTGGGGAACAGGCATCTGTGACAGGGAGAGCTGTGTGGGCACAATGCGTGCTGACCAGTCCTGGCTACGAGATGTTTTCAGTGACTGCTGGCAGCAGTGCCAGTGAGAGCTTCCTCCGCACTGGTCTGCCAGGGCTGGGCATGGGGCAGGGGCACAGCCTGGTGACTGGCAGCCGTCCTGAGACGCATCCGCTGCACTTTTTATTCCTAAATTGATTTTTATTTAGCTCAACAAAACCCTTAAAGCTTCAGCTCCCATGTTTTCTGCTAGTAATTATTATCCAAATTTTAGCACATTTAGCCCATTTACCATGTACCTTGGGTATGTGGGAGCATGATCACAAGGAGTTAAATCCTCCATCTGAAGGAGATACCAAATGAATACTAGCAATTAATAACATGAGAGTAAACAAGAGAATGCTGGAATACTCCATCACTACAGCAGAAACTGAAAGAAAAGTAATTTTGATTTTTCTAAGCTTTGTACGTACCGGTTTTTGTGGTTTCTGTATAATCACTCTTTGTAGCAGTGAGCTTTTCTGTGGTTTTAACAACAAGACACAACTCTGAAAGAAGTCATAGAACGCAAATTTTCCATTTTTCTTGAAATCGTATTTTGTTGTTATTTGGCTAGTTTCCTCTTTGCTTAAACCCAAATGGAACTTCTCTGCTATATCTGAAATAATACAGAAATGCAGAAAGAATATTAATTTTGTCATTCATAAAAATAGACAATCACTGTATTGTGTCCAAAAGTTCTATCGGGGGTATGTTGGCATGCTCATAATACATAAATGTATTATGCTGCTATTGCTATATGCAGGCATATACATATGTCAAAACTTAAAGGGGTGGCAGTTCACATTTAATAGGGCTTCAGCAGACTAATAACATGTTACTTTGATTTTAAATGAACAAGAAGTATTCCCTTGATACTAACTGTAATCAATTTTCTGATAAGCTAACTTGTTCCTACACCCAGGACTTCACATTTAATTAAACAGGTACACACTGTCTTATCACACGTGCGGATGGATGCCCTGACAAAGGCACAGAAAATTCTCTCTCTAGAAGAGAATACATCAGAAGAGCAGCATAGCTCAACGTGTCTGAGAATGAAATCCAGGGTCCTTTCAAACCAGCAGGCATTCACTCATAAGGACCAGAGCAACCAGAAGCACATACAAGATCACAAGGAAAAGACTGACGAAGCTATTCAAACATCATCAGGCACAGCAAGGGTAGTGTACTAGGAAGCTGATGAGAGAACTTCTATACAAGACAAAGGAATCAACAAGCAAAGCCATGTACTACTCATTTTCCAAGCAGTAGATAAATCTGAATTGGAATGTGAATTCACAGCTATGGTAAGCTGTTCTGCTCTGCACTACCAAGGTGGGACCTGGAGCAATCAGGCCGTGAACGCCATCTGACTGAAGGCCAGGTGTTCCTATGGCCAGGACATCAGAAAGAAAACAGAACACATTTGAGAACGAATAAAGCACTTTTCAGATGGCAACAAACCTAGGAAGTCTGACACTGGGATTTCTCCCAGTTTGCTGACATCCTTCTCTTGACACAGTTTCAGTATATCTCTCCAGGAACGTTGGATATTCTTTCTTATCTTATTTTCTATTGTTTCATAGTTAAGGATAGGTGCAGAACATGCTGCTGTTGTCTGAGGACGGCTGGATGCTGGTGTCTAAAAGCAAGCGATAATGGTAATTTTTTCTACCAAGTTTTACTGGTTTTGTAGACAAATCACAAGATGACAAATCCAGTTTCTGGCCTTTCAATCTTGCAACTAATGTACCATCTGAACCATTTCTGATTTGAATTGTGGCTGCAAAAGTGTAGGTACAAATGTTAAAAAACCCTTAATGTTGAAATGACACTATTCGCTTATTGGGTGTTGATCACTTTTCTAAAACTTGGTTTACTTGTAAATCACTATAGTTTCTCCAAACTGCTTTTTTATTAAAGGACAGACACTCTGTTTAGAAAAGCTATGTAATATCATCTTAGAATAAACAAATGAATGCAAAGTCACTGAATAATGCAATAACAGCGCTTTGATTTCTTACCAAGGAAACTCAGTTCTGCGTTGCTCACACGCAGAGCCACGGAAAGAACAGCGTGTGAGGATCCCACTGCTTAGTGTGTTTCTGACTGCTGCCTCAAGCAGCACTGTGGGTGAGCTGGACGTACAGCCTCAGCTCACCTCTGTATGATGGGTGCACAAGCCATAGTTATGCTCCTAGGTCCAACAAATAATCTCATAGTTACTCGGACTTGTCAGCGCTCCTCCAAGGGTCTCACTGCTGCAGGCTTGATGAGGACTCACACACAATTCCATGCAACAAAGGCTGCAGGGACAAATGCTGATAGGTGTTCGGGCTGGCTGGGGTCTGTCCAATAGCCACAAGTTCTGAGAGACTTGCATTCCCTTCCTATTGTCTTGCACCATCCAACCTAGCATTCACAGACAGCAATGAGGAATTTTCCAGTGCTTTCTCTATGAAGTGGATCAAAGCATGAAGGACACATGCAGCTAATTGTCTGGGCTTTTCGAGAAAGAACCTACAGTTAATGCAATAACTGATCTAGCAGTGGGCCAATGTTTAGATTTACCAGCCAAGACAAGTTGTTTGCATCTTTAATTTTCTCAATCTGTTATTTCTTTTTCAATAGCTAAACATCCCCATGTAGAAGTAGTCAGAAAACTAAAGCACGTTCTAGGCACTGAATAATTTTAAATATTTTATTTCTCTTTTGTAGGTTTGGTTGTAGCCAAAGAACATGGTATAGGGTATGCGCAGCTCGGCAAGGGGATATTGAATACTGCCAGTAATGATTTCCCAGCCTTTCTGTCAATTCTGCCACTAGTGTAAGAGGCCAGAATGGCAGCTGAGGGGACCAAAGTACATTACTAACATTAAGTACAGACAGGGATGCCAAAGTGAAGCAAAACTACTGCCCTCCTAATGAAATTCTCTTCCCTGTCTTTGCTCAGTGCTCTCCATGGCAAGTTTACCAGTCAGACTATCACCCATTAACAGCTGTAACTTGGCATCAGCCAGAAAGCAGAACAAGACCACCAGAACGTTTTGCTCAGGCCAGCAAACTGCAACTGTGACTCCTGTCTGGCTTTGTCAGATGACCATTTATGTTTTTTCTGTTGCTTTGCAGCTATTGGGCTACTGTAATTTGGGCAGTTTACACAGAAATGTGACTGTACTTAAATACAAAAATTTTATTTGCCATACAGATGTGATGGATGTGTCTAAGGTAACAGCAGGGAATGCTATTGGTATAAATTGATATGTATGATTTGACTTCAGTGGAGTTACTATTTAGCCCAACTTTTGCCATTGTAACACAACTATTTTGCAAATAACCTCATCTGCTTATTAACAGGTTTTTGCGCCTGATCTGATGAGCAATCAATAGAAATACGGTCACTGAGTTCCAAAGCTACTATTTTCAGTCTATGAACAGGAATGAAAATAGAGAAAATTTGTAAAACAACCACACTTACGCTCTTTTGCCTTACTGGAGAAGACAATGTCTTGGGACGCTCAGAAGACGGGCGGGTAGCTGGCTTGGTAGAAGTTGCAGGATTGGTAGCACTGGGAGTGCTTGATGGCATCGTTACGAGTTTTGAGCTGAATTTCTTCAAAAAATCCTGATATTTCAACCCTCCACCAGCACCAACGTCTACTGTGTTCCAAAGATTTTCAAACTAGTGAAGAAACAAAAGACGATTTTGTGAATACTAGTTTTACAAAACCAGAATCCCCTGAAGTACTAAGGATATGACAAAACGTATTGAAAAAAAGAGGGAGGATGATTTGGAATAGGAGGAATCCTAGGGTCCATCTTATTAAAAAAAAAACCAAAAACACAGTTTCTCTACAGAAGCCTGCACAAGGCTGGGAAAACAATGAAAAAAGGATTTCTGCAGGACATTTTTTAATTGAATTCGGCCCTTGGTGTGCTGTTTAAACTACTAAGTCTCATGATTAGACACAGTGATTGAGCTGCAGTATAGAAGAACGTTTTATCATGAGATGTAAATCAAATCCATGGTGCAGCTGTGTCCTGGCTAAGTACCGTTGAGGCAAATTTCTCATGCTATCAGGTACACCTAAGTTCTACAACTATCTCAGTAGGGCACTAAGGTTCCTCAGTTAGCGTATTTGCATCAACAAATTATTTCACCCCAAGGGCAAAAAGAAATCAGCATGAAAGAACTAGCAAAAAATCTTTACAGCCTTTAGAGTCACACATAGTTATGATATACTGCTGAGAACGATGCCTCTGCAACACAGCCTAGGGAGGTCCTGGGAGCAGCTGCTGGTACCTTTAAGCAGGAGTGGAGGTCTGGTGGCTGCTTGGCACAGGACAGGGCAAGTAGCCCTCACTCTGGATGATGCATGGCACTGCAAGGACGAGGCCAGGCTGCTTTCCACTGAACAGCCCTTCGTTGCATAAGAAGCTGTGCAGAATTTAATGGGACTACTCGTGATATAAGCTACTAATCAAAGCAGGGATTATCACAGTCTGCCCTTAAATGAGCTGCACTCATTTTGCAAGTGTTTCAAGAGTCATCAGTATGCCTTTTTAGGGTCTTCATTATTGATTTTTAATATAGATCTAATTGGGAACCTCAGATTGCTTTTGATTTGATCTATTTCGGCAGAGACTTAAACCCTAAAGGAAACTAGTCGCCTCTTTGATGCATGTGCCAAGTTGCAGTCAAACTTCAAAGGGCAAAGGATACATTTTGAATTTCCTTTCAACTTTCCCCCATTGGCCTGGCTGCTACCACATTATGAATTATAAACAATTCTATTTTGCGCTTGTGATTACACTTCGTTCCTTATATGAGGATCTCAAAGTGTATTTCAAACTTCAATTAAATACAACAATGCCCTGATGAGCTGGGTTAGTTATAGTTAGAAACTATCTCAACAGTCAATGAAATTTAGCCATTTTGGGGATTGCAAATAGTTCAAGCACATCAAGGTTGTTCAAGAAGAGAGGAGAAAAGTGCCTGTAACAAATATGGGGGGGTCGGTTGGGGATATATTAATCAACACCCTGTTTGCCATCTGTTTACATGTTTTACAAGTAAGGTCACACTACTGGAAATTCAGAAGAGCAAGTAGCCAAACTTTGGGAAGAAAGTTTTCATCTGCTACTCAATACAGATTCCAACCGAGCCTTGCTACCAGCAAACAATAAGTGACCATCATCCAGAGAAGGATAAAAGATGACATTTTCTGTGAAGCCATCCAAGACTATGACTGTCAGTAACACTTTTTCGACAATTCTGAGCAGCAACAACAACCTGAACAGCAAGGGTTTGGTTTAGCAGTAGCAAATCCAGTACCCAGACTGGAAGGCTCTCCTGGGGCATCTTCATATAGCTGCACGTAGGCATATCCTTGGGAGGCCTGTCAAAATCAAAATATCTCTCGAGATACAGGACTCGAGTCTCACTCACACGGAGGCTGCTGCTTATATAAATGAGGCTCCTCAGGCCTGCTTCTTGTTGCTATTATGGATTACAGTTTCTATCAGGAATTTTTTCTTCACTTGTCTGAGGTCCTTTTAAGCATAAAATAGCACCTGTGTCCCTTCACTTCTCCTTGATCATAAAGTAGACAGGAGCTAGTCTGGACGACTTTTCAGCTGGAGATGCCTGCCTTACCACTTCCAAAAAGGAAAAAAACAAGAGATTTTTCAAAACTTGGTTAGGGGTGTGTATGCTCTCCTGCTTCGCCCAGGGCTCAGGCATGAGTCAATTCTGGCTCTTCTTCTCAGTGCTTCATGGGGATGAGGAAATAACATCACCAAATTTTCACTTCTGCTTTCATCTAGTGCAGAAGCTCGGGGCTCATGAAGCCCTGGCAGTTGTGCCTCACCAGCAGTGTGACTATCAGGCCCAGAGCACATGGACCATTTGTTCTTTCATATTATTTTCAAGGAGGAAGCAGAAAACATATTGATTTTTTTCATTGTTTTCATTTGCTAATTCGCACAGTAGTGCCCAATAACACAGCAGACTGTACAATCTCTCTGCTGTAATTACAAGCAGGCCCCACTCCTGTCTGCAGTTTGTAGTCAAAAGTCCTGTTGAGAAATACAGGGCCAAAAAAATCAGAGGAATATCTGCAATGAGCAAAGTACCAAAATTGTTTTCTGACCTGTAGACATGCATAAGGGTTTGGAGACTCTGTGTCTTGTCTTTTGGTTTGCTGCCAAATAATATTGATGCAGTCACGAGCGTGAAGGTTGGAGTGCTGTTAAGCAAAATCTGAAACCTTGTAGTCAAGGTTCCCTCTGTTTTATTATTCACCTACTCTTTGGACTAGGTGAATTGAAATAGCATTAGCAAAAACAAAAAACAAAACAAAAAGACTCTTTTCACTCTAAGTTCAGCAGAAGCAGAATCTTAGGAAAGATGGGAAGCTCAGGATCCCCGAGATTAGCATGGGTCTAACCAGGTGGTTTGTAGTGCCAGATTCATGTCATGACTTCAGTCACTCAAGCTAAATTCAAGTTTACACAAACCCTGCTGGTGCTAATCTACTGGAATCTTTAATTCAGAAAAGTAGCTGAGAGATGGCCAGGAAATGTCAAATGCTTGCCCCTTTCTTTGTCCACAGAGGGCAGGACAAAGTATCTACTGAGAAAAAGGAATTTGCATTTGATCCCCAGGGAAGTAGTTTCTGTTCTCTGCTGACAATGCTTTTTTGCCCCTATCAACCCTGGAAGCGAATTAGCTTAAAATTGTAAAAGGAAACTTTTAAAATAGCAAACACACAGATGAGGAGCTGGGTAAAGAGAGCTACCGCGCTCTCAGTTCACGCCTTCATTATTAGCAATAGCATCTCCATGACTTCGCTTTAGAAAACCTCTGATTATTACAGTTCACAACTATACTCAGAGATAAGGAAAAAAATAATCTCCCACAAATGTAGCAACAAATGTTCACGGAATACTCTTAAAGCAATTTCATTTCTTCCAAAATGCTAAAGCTCTTGCCTATGCACAACAGCGTGCAAACACGTCTATAGCCATAGCCTATTTACCTAGTTGCACACTTAAATTAGCAATAAAAAATAAAATAGTTTTCTTACTTGTTCTTCTGCCGGATGCTGAAAATGTCAGTTACAAATATCCCAGAACTCCTCTTTGGATATCGTGTTATCTTTTGAAGAATCAATATCTTTAAACTCTCGCGCAATGGTGTTCCAGTGAGCAGTTGCTACTTCTGGTATCGGTGAGAGGATGCCTCTCTCTGACAGCTCACAAGAAGATTTAGGCAGAATGACTTTTTGCCCTTCCTCAGTCTAGACAAAACATACACACAGAATCAGTAATGGATCTACTGAATAAATTATAAATCATGGTGTGGCACTCAGCCAGACGAAGAGGGAAAAGTCCACGGAGAAGGTGGCCTAGGAGATCCCGCAGGCAGTAAAATCTGCTTCCAGGAATTCTGGCTTATCCCACGAAAGAGAAAAGGGGCTGTGCAAGTAGTTAAGGGGAAAAATAGACTCACTATAAACGCGATCCAACTGGTGACAGGCCAACAAAAGCACAGAATTCCAAGACTGACCTAAACTTTTACAAAGGTCTAAAAAATTGGTGGATCTTACAAAGAGGGCTATTCTGTTAATGCAGAAAAAGGGAAGTGAGCGCTAACTAGCCCAAATATCCCAAATGTATTCTTCTCATCTGAATAGTTCTTAGCACACAGTGAAAATCTCTTTGATTTAAAAGGCGCTTCAGTCTTGAAATGAAAGAGAGGGCAATTATTTCCCTTTCATTTCTAAGTCCCAGGTATATTCACTGCGGCACTTTTTAATCTGGTCGTCCACAGTGGGAATATGGCAGCTAAACATTGCAGCTGAAGACTGCAAAGGTACAGAATGTATAAGGGGAGAGGAGAGAAGTATGATGATGCTTTCACAAGGTGTGCACCAATCCTTTTTTCAGTGCGTTGCTTTCAAATTTAACACCGGTGTACTGCTTTTAAAATCTACCACCAAAGCTTATTCCTATTAACTAAACTCCCATTATGCATTCTGCAGTGAGAAAATTCACATTTTGAGTAAACGTGGCAGGTCATAGGGCAAGCAGAGACAAAAGCTACAAAATACAGTTGGGTAGAATGAAATGCAGAGTAAAGAACTGTTGCACTTTGGTATAGACATATTTGAGAATACCAGAAGTTTCACTGTGCATGCAAAAAACTACATTTCATAAAATTAAATATCAATGAAATCTATTCAACATTTGTGTTCTACCTCCAGCAAGCTTCAGTTTTTCAAACGGAAGCAAGTTTTACTTGATTAAAGTTTTACTTGATTAAGTTTTACTTGATTTACTTAAAATTAATCTCAGAAATGGCACAATAGTAGTAATTAAAAGCAGTATTAGAATTTTGAAAAAGCAACTACTTATTTTCAGGAACAGAAGCCAACTTTCCACTCACTGGCACTGTCTAAACTAAATATGTAAAATATCTTGAAAGGAAAGTTTTCATAAACACAAGTGGTAGCCATTTTTACTGCACAGTGGTAAGAGGTCCTGGTAAAAAAAAAAAATAAACAATAATAGTCTGCTTTTGGTTCAAAGACATTTCTTTACAGCATGGTAAATGTTTCCGCTATACTTTGTACCTCCATATTTAAGCATATAAGCTTTGCCACCTTCTTGCTCTATGCAATATGAAATACCAAAAAAGAAACAGATGGCTTTTGGTCCTGAGCTCCTGTTTCCTTGTCACGCCTCACATGATCGTTATAACTGAATGGAAAAGAAAATGTTTCCTACAGAACCGCAAGAAGCCTGCCTCTAATCAGAAAATACTCCCCTATTTTCAGATGCAAATAACACTTTTTCAGTATTAACCAAGCTTTACATAAAGCATATCTGCAGGATAGGTATTATGGCTGCACTACTGAGAGAAGAAACACAAGAAGAGGAATTCTGCACGCAGACATGGAGCCAGGCCCTTGCTGTTGTCAGGAAATGAAGATTGCCAGGCTCAGTTCGGTGCTGGGTGCACCTTCTGCCTGCCGGCCACCTCTGCTTTTAATTATTCTAACGAAGCCAAAGGCTTAGGGAGAGTATTACTGCCCTGCAACCCTTTAAAGAAACATAGTTGGAAAGTAGAAGCTTTCCTAATGTATTTAATTTCAAGAGCTTTCTGTTTATTTCATAAGGCCTAGCACTCTTTGATCTTGAAATGGTTAGAGAGCCAATAGAAAAATCACTTGTTCTTGTTGGAAAGCATAGATCGAAAACTAGAAAACCACTTATATTCAGTTATTGCCTTAAATTCAGATAGTACATTCAGTGCATACCTATGATTGTATCATCTGCAGCTAAAACAATCATGCTGAAGGAGTGGAGCTGGAGCCTAACATGTCAGACTTCGTCCTGCGCATCTGGATATTTAAGCACAATTTCTGCATCTGAAGCAAACCTTACACACAGTACATCCCTTAGCTTCTCCGCATCTCACTTTAACCTCATGATTGTGAGGGAGTAACGGAATTTGGGGGTGCCTTCAGAGGATTGTGTAAATGCACTTTCCCCTCCTGCTTTCACCAAGAGAGACGAGACATTACCGCGGGGCTTTTCTCATGGGCTGCTCTGTGTAGATCATTGGCTGTTCAAAGCAGGGCTGCTTTCTTCTTCTATAGAAAGTTCCCTGCACACCCTCACGTCCTTATCTATAAATGGCATAACTATGCTGATTAGTAATAAAAGAAGGCTCCACCACCCACACCTGCTCAGTGAAGCTCCATTCCTGCAGCTCCTTCTTCTTTCTGGGAGATTCTTCTATGGAGAAAATTTTGAATTATAAACTAAATCAGAATGTCAGGATAAATTACAGTTTCTCTGGTCCTGTCACAAGTCTGACCTCTCTCCTTTCTGGGGAGGTTCAGAAAACAAAGGTCTTGGGAAAGTGCTTGCACAAGAAGCCCCTGAGAAAGGATGCATTTTCCTCTTTGTACGTGAGAATGACCTTTGCCAGAAGCAATCATCCTTTTGACAGTTCACATAGTTGTAGAGGTTTCTGCGCCTAGCCCATGGGCCTGTCCTTTAGCCCTAACAACAAGTATCTTCAGGCTGATTACCATAAGCTGCTCCTCACCAGTGTGTGGAAGCCACAGCTACTTGCATGAGTGTGGGTTGGTGTGGAAATGCATTTTGTTTGTGCTCTCAAATAGCCTCAAATAACTCACCAGCCAGCCAGTTCTAGTTCTCAGATTCTGACCAGAAAGTTCCAGTACTGTAGAGAGAGTTGTGTTTTATCACTGGCTTAGAAGTGGAGCTGTAATCTCATCTGGCAACGATCAGTCTAGCTCCATTAACCTGAGTGCTGATTTACGCCTGCTGAGATTTGATAGCTGGTGTGCAACAAGAGCTTGCAATAATAAATGCAATTATAAATAAAAGATGAAAACTCCATTGAGGGTCATTTTGTAATGCACCATTTTCATTTTGACCAACTGTTTGCAACAGACATAGTCAAGTTTTGAGGTCACATTTGCAGGATAAAACACTCTTTGTAGTGTTCAGCGCTCGTAATGGCATATGATGATCTGACAAAATGATTTAACACAATGAGTCAAAGACTTGCCAAGCTTCATCTTGTGCAGAAAAATGCCACAATCCTCTACATGCCATTAAAATAACTGCTGCATTAAATAAGCCTAGGCAGAACTGGATAGAGAATCAGGAGCCACAGTGAGGATTCCCTGCTCCTCTGCCTCCCCTGCAGTGCCTAGCCCATCAGTAATACGTTTAATGGCCTAATACTGTGTTCCCTAGACCATTATCCCTCCTTTCTCCTTCTCCACCTCTCCTGGTATATACAGAGTGAAGGAAGGTCTTTCATTCCAAGGAAAAGTTCACTATTTTAAAATCTTGCTTTCCGGCCTTAACTAGAGGCACAAGCAGAGCTAGGGACAAGGGGGAAAGCAAGGATGAAATTTAAATTCCAAAAGACGCTGGTTTTAGAGTGCCAGAGAAGTTTAACTGGGATTTTGTTTCAAGAAATAAACTTTCTGAGCAGTTTTGGTTGTGTCTACGTAATTTGTTAGACCTTTTGGTTTATTATTCAGAATAGAAAAGGGAAGGAAGGTAAAGCTTTGGTGGGCATTGGGTTGTCAATCAGCAGCTGGTAAGCTATGCCAGTGCTGTACCCTCTGCTGAGTTAGGAAGAGCTTCCAGGAATGTTCCAGGAGGAAGCTGCTGCTTTTGCATTATCCAGGTGGGGTTTTAGCATTGCCACTGCTGAGAGCAATGGGATGTGAGAGCAAGTGACTTAGCTCTGTAGGCTCTCCACCAGCAATGTGCTCAACAGAGATGGAGACAGCGATGACAGACCCAATGCTTTTCATTACCAAATAATGGAAACTAGACCTGGGCCTCAGCCCTGGGACCTGGAGGTGCACTTCTCACACTGGGGGAGTCCTCTCAAAAGTATTGATCCAAAGAGAAGCAAGATCCTCTCTGGCAAGAAGAGCATGAAGCATGGAAAAGGTACTTGCAGTTTTGAAGGAAAGTAGATATGATGGAACTCGCTGAAAACATAACCTAGAGAGGAAGGCTCTGTGCTGTGCGAGGCTGACTACAGAGAAGCTCATCAGGAAGCTAAATCAAGAAGTGGAAACAGAAAGTTCAGGACCAAGCTAAGTCAGCACTCCCTCTGCTCTTGCTTTTAATATACTCTTTACTTTGTCCCCTTCAATATCTGAAATAGCTCACAGTGGGGAAGGACGTGTGAGAACATTTTCTTTTAGGGGGGAGGGAGTCTGATTCTGAAGTGTAGCTTGCATTAGGCCAGACTGCATTTTATTACTTTAATACAGAAGAGCTCCACTCAGGTCTTATTAATCATAAGACTGGCAGGCGAGCTTATTCCCAGCTCCAGAGTCTGGAGTTTACAAATGGCCTCAGAGAGCCCACTGGTGGTTAATAGCATCCCACCCAAGACAATGTTCCCTCTGTCTCCTTCCTCCTTTCTCAGCTCTTCTGCAGTTGGTTACCAGAGCTAACCAGAAATCAGAGCTAAGCAACATAACCACAGTTCTTCCTTGTCTGAATATTAAGCTGCAATCACATTGCTTAAAGTATTTTGTATTTCTTTAGTTCTATTTTCATACAGCATAGCCCCACAGCTTCCACAGAGCTGTAATTCAATGGGCATCCTGCTCATGTAAATCCGATCAGACGTACAGATGCCATAGTGTGTATTCTAGAGAGTTAATCAGAATGTAAAGCTCATTAGCATATGTCAAAGCCATCAAAAGATCCATGTAATGCGTAAAACATTTAGAAATAATTTCCGCAAGATTTTATCATCCCCTCTTATTCACCTATTTTCTAAGCAAAAAAATAAAAAACAGTCTGAACCTGTATGGTTTTTGGGTTTGTGAATGTTTGCCTTTGTGGTTGTGGGCTTTATTTATGAGGTGCCATGTGAGACAAAAGTCATCCCAGGCTCATACTTTACTAGTTCAGTAAATTTTCCATACTTTAATGATTAAGCTGCATACTTTACTTGTTACTTTTTAATATACTTCAGTGATCAAATTGTATAGCGTAATGATCAGTTTTCCTAATGTGCCTGAATGAGTTGCATACCTCATTAATTTACATACGTACTTTACGGGCCCAAACTGTAGCATGTTCGGATGAAGCGGATAATTTAACAACCAGACTTCTCCCAGAGTCTGCACAGGAGCGCAGGAATACATGTGAACCCAAGGTGGGATGAAATTGCAAAGGCGTGGGAGATTTTGGGTTGAACCCAAATGGAAAACACGAGATTTCAGGGCATCTGGAAGCTGAACCAGCACTGTGAATCTGGTTTGTATTTGTTTTGTCTTTCCAGAAATGTTCCCTTGTGGATTAATTTGGGGTTTTAATGACGGATTTATCCCTTCTACACCAACACAGCACAGAAAAGCGTTCAAGGAGAATGCTTTACTTTGAAAAAAGCCATACAGGCTCCAATCCTGCCACGGACAAAGCACCTCCTGAAAGATGTGGAGGTAGCTTATTTTTTGATGAGCTGAGGTGGAAAGTACTCAGGGTCTTGGAGGAGTAACTGCTGAAGAGATTTCATGTTAAAAAGTGTCCTTGCAGTGTTGGAACCTGGGAGCGTGCAGCTTGTCAAATAGTTATGGAAGCTTAGCACCTACTCGGGGGATGAGAACACATCACAGCAAAACCTGTCCTAGCAAAAGTAGATACCTATTCTAAAGTCAGAACAAAAGCTTGCTGGCAGGTCAACATTACAACACACAAAAACATTCTGAAGATAATTAAACAGGCATATTTCACACACTTGGTCTTTGGGCTGGTATGACTTGGTTGAAACTTACTGAAATTACATCAGCATAAAGCAGGATAAAGGGGAGATGCAGCATTTTCTGACCTGTAAAAAGTATTCCAATGTTGTACATCTGAGAACTATGTGATCTTTTATATCTCTTAAGGCTGTACTTTAATTTTAATAAGCTGAAAAGATAAATATTTTAAAATTCCCAACTATTTTTTAAATAACTACAATTAAATGTAGTCCTGCCACCAAGGACAAAGTAACAGTTGCGCTACTATAAATATTAATGCTAAATTTACAGAGAATAAAATACATTTAAGCAACCTTATAAAATTTTGAATAAAGCTGCACTTATAAGCACTTTGGTAACTATGCCTATTGGTAGCTGATATGCATAAAGTCTCTAACATGCTAAAAAAGTTTGTAACAAATGACAAACTTCTGGAGCTGTTTATGGGTCCTCCCTCATCCAAAAAGTGTGACCCCTCCTTCTCTTGTGAATTGCTCAAGTCCTGACAGACATCTGGCTCAGATGTGAAGAGGCTGAAATGGAGATGTTACTGGTTTTCCAGCTTCTGCTTTATGACACAGAATTTAACTGCCGTATAGCTCTATGCGGATTTGTTTAGCACAACATTCTATTATCGCCATGGCAATAAAGTGCTTGGCTTTTTATATGGTTTTCCACTGGGTGATGATTATTATTTTCCTCATTTTATTTGTTCTTCGAGCATAGATTTTTTGTAAATGAAACATAGTTACTTCTTAGAACATAAGATGCAAGTCAATACTTGTATTCTTATTTTTTTTTTTTTTTAGAACTGCCATCCAGTTAGTAACAGGCTCTCCTACCCTTAGCCAAATTCAGAAAAGAACTATAACGTAATGTCATTTGGACTCCTGTATACTCACTACTTATACTCAATTCCCACTGGGAAAAGCAGAATAAGATGGAAGAAACTAAAAGAAAGGGAAAAACTGTGAAATTAAAATAGGACAAAATTTTTTTTTACTTACATCTTTTGATATGCTCCTGTTATTTACGAGTGCAGTAAGAATTTCTGCCTGACAAAATGATGATGCATGTATGAACTGAAGGATCTGTTCCTGCAGTCTGCCCCAAGTGAACTATTCTAAGTGAGATGCTGTAGACAGAACCCTCTGCCACAGAGAGTGGCAACTCTAATTAGAGTTATTGCAACATACATATTCAGAGCATCAAAAGACTCTGCCTATGGCTGCAGTCAAGATTTTCTCTGTACTTGGTCAATCTCCATGTTTGACCTTCCTGCTGCATCCATATTGCTGTTACTGTTTGGTGCCAAGAACCTGGTGGGTCCTTCACTCACTTTTCTGCCCACCCTGTCAGTCCATCTAGACAGGTCAGGGATCGAAATTCATCAGGCATATTTGGGTATCCCATGTCCTACGTCATCCATTCGGGGCAATCCGGCAGCACCCCTGGTCATGCTTTCAGCTGTGTACAGACCTAAATCTATGCGAGTGCCAGACTTAACTTCTGAGAGCAGTCTATAAAGAGATAAGGGCTTCATGGAGCTCAGCAGAGATCAGCTGAAAGATGTATGAATTGTAAATGCTTAGTTAGTCAGCCACTTCTAACACATCATTAGATCTTATCTACGTATTAAAGAAAATCATAGCTCAGGGGCTTTTCTTACCTCTGAGAGGAGGTTTATGTCCTTCAGGAAAGCTTTCCAGTCTGCTGTCAACTCCTCACTAAGGTTAAGGTTCTTGAGAAGGTTCCTGAACTGCTTGCCTGATAATTTAAAGCAGAAATGTAATTCTAGTGTTTTAATTACTCCAGTGTCTTCTTTATCAAATAGAGAAAATTCCTAAGAAGAAAGAATTCAAATTATTTAAACAAATGTAGGCAGTCCAAAAGAGAGGTCTTTTTTAGCAGCCATTTAGCAGTTCCTATGGAAATGAGGTCCACATGCTTTTCACTTACATGTATTTTATAGTTTGAAGTTTTCCATTCTTTCAAAAATGAAAAGCAATTGTTGAAATAAAGCAAAAATAGCCTGTATTTATGTGCCGCATGTAAGTATAAATATGCAAATAAACAACAACCTGCAGTAAAAGCAACAAGGAATCATATCAAGCACCATAATATTCCAGAACAGGCAGTGCTTAAGACATGAGAGGAAACAAATAAAAATATCTGAGGTCCGCCTTATATATTTTTAATTAGAAATACTTTTAATTAAACTCACCTGAGCAGATTCAATTTGCCTTTTGTTCTCAAAAAGAGAGTAAATGTCCCTGGCAAGACAAGCTTTTCCTCTGCCTACTCCCTAAAGGACTCAGAAGTCCTTCCTTCTCATTAGCATCAGCTCATTCTGAAGATTTGCTTGCTCTGTTCTCATTTTCCCTTACACAAAGTGCCCTGCCCGTTCCTTGTGGAAGATTTCCAAAGGTTTCCCAGGGCAAGCAGACTGGATTTAACATGGTTGCAGCAAGAGACATGCAAGAGAATAGCACAAGATTAGTGGCAGAAGTCCTGAGGTCTGGGAAAGTTGTGGGTCACACCCACCCCCATTCTGCCTTGATGCTACCAACTTACCATTCCCCCTCATTTCATTCTGCCCCTTGTTTATGATACTGCACATATACACCACTCATTCAAAAAAATGTAAAGGATGTACACCTTCCAAAACTTTCATATATTAAGGTCATATTAGTCTGCTAACAAGGTGTCATCTTGGTGTAATACAACAGTTTGGGTTTTAAATAATGGATTAAAAATGTGTATTTTGATGTACTTGAATCATGCCTAGCAGTAAAGCAACACTACCATATCCAAAGGACATTGGAAAGGAATCCTCTGAACATGAGGAAATCTTAGACTATTTGTTATAAGACTTCAAAGGCTTGTAGTCAGCTGTAGAATGTCATGAACAGGAATGGGACATTATCTTTTTTCAACTAGCTGGACTCTAGGAACTTTGCTTTTAGATTTGCCTCTTTCTAACAAAATACTTTCTTATAAGCTTCTCTTGTCAGACTCTCCCATCGCGTAGGAGGTAGCAACTTCTACTCAAAAACTGGCTCAGAAACAAAGGGATAACTTTCTTACTTTTTCATATAAAGGAAATGAAATAAAAAATTCGCTTTTCCACAAGTCTGCCTCTCCATGGAGAAAATGCCTTAGTCACTGCAGTTATATTAGCCACAACATGGTATCCTTAAAGATCAAATGGACAATTTGTTCATGCCAAATGTCAGTTTCATCTTACACCTTCAACAGACAAAATTGTGACCTTCCCTATTCCCAAAGTCCTCAGGGATGAGTGGACAGAATTTGTCCTTTGTGAAGCCAGGTGTGCCCCATTAAAACATAACAAACACTAACTTGCGCTGTTGAATTGATCAATTTCCCATTTTAATAATGCAGAGCACAGCAAGGATTTTTTTCCCTTACTGTGAAAAATTCAAAGCAATCATGAATATTTCAGTATTCTGTTCAATAGTTAGTCTATCTGGCCAAAAATGGCAAGATGGCCCCAAGAAGTTTACAAACATCACAGGAGTCTCCAAACAGCGTGAAAAGATATTTCTGTAAAGAAACAGCATTTCCCAATAGTTCTCTGTTCTTTTCCAGTTGCACCAGTGACATCATTAGTGATGTCTTTGTTGCAAGTCTGTGTTATTTGTAGCTGCAGGACAGAGACCATAAATTGAGATTTCAGAAATGCAATCATTGTTGAAAGGGAATTTTGATCCCCACCGTGTTCCCAGCCACTGCTTCCTTCCCCTCCCTTGTGCTGGCAGCAGCTCTCCTGTGGCCATGCACAACTGATCAGGCTTTTGTCAGGCTGAAGTTCCCGACCTGCATCACTGGGCAGAAACACAAGCACTGGCTTTGACAAAAGGCCGGCGAGATATGCTGGGGATATGGGAACAGTGGGACAATATTTGCAGGCAGAAGCCTGCCCCTAGGGCCATGAGCTCAAACTGGGCCTGGAGCTGCAGGCGCAGATGCCATGGCTCTACGTTTCTTTGTGATAGGAGTGCTTCAAGGTCTTTTTGATTATTCTGTCCCATACTTGAAAACAATCTGACTGTGGCGTCAAGAATTGTTTACTCTCGAGGCTGCTGCATTTCAGTAGACTCCGACACAATAGTCTACTAAGACTACTTAATATACAGCGTGTTCTCATTCAGGGCTTTCAAAATTCTAAAGAAAAGGGGTTATTTTTATCATCCTCATTTTACAGATGGGAAAACCAGGAAACTTGCTGCTCGACAGCTAATTCGCCTTATCTGTCTGTGTCAGAGCCAGGAGTGGCCAAGAGCACGAATGCAGATAGCTGCAGAAGCCCAGCTGACAGGTGCTAACTGCTGCAGCCACTAGAATGTCTTCACATCCGATCATATGTCTGCAGCCTCAGTTGCTGCGTGCTCGTTTCATCTCACACTGATGAGACCATAATGCCTGTCTGCAGTAGCACATTATATCTACTCACAGTAAGTTACCGCTTAGGAAATTGAACAGAGACATTCGAAAGACATGATATTTACGTGCCTGCCAAGCAGCTTACAGACACCTAGAGGAGGAAAAGGGGTATGGGGAAGAGGGAGGTTCAGATAATTTGCTATTTTATTTTTCCTTTCCAATCCTCATTTTCACAGAACCTCTAGGCTTGATTTGACATGCTTGTTCTGTGGAGTTACCAGAATACAATCGTCAATTAAAAAGTCTGCAGCTGTCAGAAGGTGCTACTCCTGCAAAGGCCAAAGGTTTCTGGTAACACTCAATTAATAGTAGAAAAGTTTTGAAGCCTTTAGATTAGTCCCCAACCAGGCAGAAGAAAGAGAATAAAAAAAAAATGATGACCACATGAAACTTAACTCGTACAACAGATCACGAGATGATGCAACCATTTCTTTTATCTTAATTAGGGTCTGTTCTAAGCTGAGCGCTGCAAAGCTTGCAGGTGGTGCAGCTTGCTTTTGTCTCTGTTGGTATTTAGAGACTCTGCCATCATCAGTTGCTCTCAGAAAATCAAAATAAGAGAGCTTGCTGTCATGAATGCTGATTCCTAAGCTAGGGGAAAAACACAGAATGAGATATCAATGATTTTAAATAATGATCTCACTGTTGTCTGCACTGATTAGTTGTTATGATGTATTATTTGTACTGCAGCAGCGCTTCAGGATATGCTTGTGCTGTCAGTTTACAAATCCTATTAGCTCCAGCCCAAGCTCTTTGTCAGGTCTAAGCCACCAACCCTAGCAGCTAAATGCAACCACACTCTCAGGTGCATATTCAGACCTGTCTCCAGATGTTCAGGAGAAGACCCGCTTTGATCTGGGCCGAAGCACACAACCTTCCAGTCCATGAGCATTGCTGTGGTGCTTTTTATGCACAGCAGAGTATTTGGATCACAACCTGTTGGCCTTTGTGGCCGGAGGGCATGTGGGCTCTCAGCTGCTGCCTTGCAAAGCTCCATGACCAGTGAGGAATCCTGAGCGGATCGCTCGTGGTCAGACGGTTCCTGGGAGGCCAGCCCAAGGGCTCTACGAGCTGCGTGCACAACGTGCTGGATTTATGTCTGCTGAAACATCTGCTGGATCAGAGACACTGGGGATTTTCCTGTTCTGTCACATCAGAAACTCAGTGGGTTACACAGCTGACTGCAGATAGCTCCAGGTAACAACACTGAATATATTTTTGCATCAAATATCAGCATGGGAAAAGATGAGCTCTTGCATACGATTTTGGGATTTTTTTTTTGCAGAGAGCTTGAGTTACCAAACTAAATTAATTTTTATTCAAAGACGGATAGCTTACCATAAAATCAAGACAAGTTTCACATATGCAGATAGTATGTGAGAATAAGGGTTATTTGGCACAAAAGACTAAGATGAAGTGAGCAGCATTAACCATAACATGAAATGCTACTTTCCTCCACCGTCCTGTGACTTGTGACCACTTAATGCAAAGACACCTGTGTGTTTTGAGCAAGGACTTCAAACATGCCTAATGAGCCTGGAGAATTCATTACTACAGGAGAGTACAGTAGCAGCAGCTTGCTCTATTCTTACCCAGTATAAATCCACTGTAGACTGTTTACAGATTTTTCTACCATTCAAAGACAATCAGAGTCCCCAGACTACAGCATACTTCGGGATTTTATCATACAGGTTCATTGGCTCACATGGAATTATTCCAGAGTGACCTTAGAGTTACCAGCAACAGAGAGGTTTTTTTTAAACAGACTTTAATAATTTTATAGACTATTATCAAAACTGTAGATTATTTGCACACGTAATACGTAAGCAGCTCCTATGCTGCAAGAGGAAGGCTGGGAGTTTTTAGTTTTGCATCAAGCTTTTTTTTTGGTCAGAATTCTGGTCAGGGTAAGTCCTAGAGGGCCAAGCCTTGACAGAGAAGATGGCTCCACTATACAACCCTGATTTTCATGTGTAAAAATGAATTACTGTAATGTACTTTCATCATCTGCTTCCGTAGTAAATCACAAGGGACCAATGCCTGAGCTACCAATCACCAGAATATCCAGTTACAAGAATGTCTAATTAATGGGGAGAGCCAGTAAAACAAAGAGGAAGCTTTATGAAACAGGCTGGAAAAGAAATTAACTATAGACCCCATATCTGCTACTAAGAAAAAAAAATATTCAAGAGCTCTGATTTTGCATCTTGCAGCTGCACAGCACTCCCACATACTACCCATGTCAAGCTGGCTCCAATATTGGAGACAGTGTGTGGAAAAGGAAATAATCAACACCATTTCAGCTGAGAAATAAATTGCCAAGTGGGCATTAAAATTTTAGTAATAAAACTAAATGCATATGCTAATCTACTCTGTATTATTTAGAAAAGAGTATTTTGGATCAAGAAATGAATAATCTGCACAAAATTACAATGAATGGAGGTGTTTATCATCAAGAGGTTTTTGAGAAAGAAACAAGCAGCAGATTCCTATTAAGGTTTCAATTCATAAAAAGTTGATCACCCAATTAAAGGTGAACTGTGAAAAGACTTTGTTAATGTTGTTTCAAAAAAAAAAAAAAAAAAGAATTTGCCTGATTTGGCAGGCTCTGGAGAACAAAACCCAGTGCTGCCAGGCGTATGACCTCAGGGGGGCTGTTTAGGGCAGAGAACCCCAACTACCTAATGGTGGAGCAGGTCCTTTGTGCTCCTCAGCCTCTACCAAGAGAATTTTCCTCTCACTCACGTTAACGTACAGAATTAAAAGCTGTGTGGCAGCAGGACTGGATCATTTGAGAGCTCTTGCTGTTTTATAACCTGATTTAATTCTGTTTTTGTTTTGTACAGGGCCTCTGTCACCTATTTGTTCTATTACACTGAAATAAATTAAAAAAATCAGCAAACAAACGCACAGATTCAAAGCACACTATCTTTATGTAAGCAGCCTTTGCACTCTCATCACCTGCAGAACCAGTACCTGACCTAAAAAGATTTCTCACTCATATGCAGCTTTAAGCAAGTGGCCATCTCCATTGGCTTGGACAGAGCTTCTAATATGCTTAACACTAAGTACAAGCTTAGTGGATTTGCTTGGTGTGACCACCAAGCACTCTACAACTTCCTGAAGGGAAGTTGTGGTGAGGAGGGGGTCGGCCTCTTCTCCCAGATAACTACTGACAGGACGAGAGGGAACGGCCACAAGTTGCGCCAGGGTAAATTTAGACTGGATATGAGGAAAAACTTTTTCTCTCAAAGAGTGGTCAGGCACTGGAATGGCCTGCCTAGGGAGGTGGTGGAGTCACCATCCCTGGTGCTGTTCAAGAAGCATCTGGATGAGGTGCTAAGGGATAGGATTTAGTAGCTTAGTGGGTAGGGATGGTGATAGGAGGACGGTTGGACTAGATGATCTTGTAGGTCCTTTCCAACCTAGTGTTTCTATGATTCTATGATTCCATGACCACAGATAATCATACAAACCTGGGAGATAATCATACAATCCTGTTTAGAAGACTGCTGAACTGATCATGATCAAGGTGTAGTTGAATTCTTGTAGTAACCTATGCAGGTCACATATTGTTACACAGCCGTCACTGTTTTTATCCATTTTATTAAAGGCCGCCTTGAAATCTTGGAAGTAATTCCTACATTTATCCCGGGAAGAGAACAGATGTTTATTTTAGCTCCTTTGTTGAATCGAATGAAAAGGATACAAACAAATATACAAAATAGGGGTGGAGGGGCAGAGAAAGGCTTTGAGCTTATTTGTGTGTGGTAAGTTCATATCATTTATTCAAAAAGTGCCAAATTGTTCACAAATAAACCTCATCCCTCCCTCACCCCCATTTAAATTGCACATGGAACTGTGTGGCCAAAACCTCCCACCGTAAACAAATGCTACTTGAGTGATTGACCGGCTCATCTCCCCATTCAGAACTGCAGATAGAAAACACACTCCTCTCTTTGAAAGCCTGTCCTGAACGGTGACAAAACATTTGGTACAGCTATTAACATGATGAGGGCTTGGCAGCATACTTCCTGCAGTTTGAAGCTTCTGGAACTTCAATATAGTAGGAAGAAATATTTTAACAAAAAGACATACCTGAGGAAAACCTGCAGTGGCACAGAGCCTAATCCATGGCCAAGGGAAGAAGTGCAGAGCTTCTGCTGACTCACATGGAACAGCACCTTAACATTTCTCTGAGATATTTACACATGATTGAATTAAGGCCTCAAAATCTTGACTCTTCCTCTCACTTTGTCTCCCATATTTCACTGACATCAAGGACCTTTTGATCAAAGTTTGGAAACCCAGGCAACATCCTTCTCTGCCTTTTGATTCAACAGAAGCCACTCCACATTTGGGCTCAGGAGGATAAGGCAGGCACAAATATCTTTCCTTTCTGCATGTTTTCAACTGGCAAAGTTGCTTAAGATTAATGAAAGATAAAAATGATTGTGAACTACAGCCTGATGTAGATTCCCAAGTACACATAAATTAGCTACATATTCAGCACTTGCAAGCGGATCCCCTTATGGCAAAAATGACAAGTTTTGATCTGGGTTAATAACTGCAGCTGCACTCCATTTGCTTTGGGATTGCTCTTTCTGACAGCCCTAGGGTACAGAGCATAGAGTCTGGGCTCTTCAGAGAATCGGGATTTATAGTATGAGAGGCGTATGACTGATAACACAGTGCAGCTGTGTAACGCACAGAATCAAGCATGATTGCCTTGGTCTCTCAGTGAGCTGCTGTGTGGATCTAGCAGCTCAGACTGGTTCATTTTGTTCCTTGTTAAGCCACCATCAGTCAGCAAGGACCCAATCCTTACATCTTTTCCTTCGTATGAACATGGCTAACCCAGAGTATGTTAAATCTCATATACTTTTTAGCAACGCCCAACAAGTCTTTTCAGAGCTCTCACGGATCTCCTCAGAGACATCTGGTCTTAGCTCCTGTTACTGGCGCTGTCCTTCCTCTCACAGCATCGGAAGATCCTTGATTTTCCATTTGTTTTCAAGAAGCTATAAGCTTGGTGCAGTCTGTGCAAGAACAATACATTTTCCCTTTCCAACTGTTTCTTCTGTGAATCCATCCTTTTGGAGTTCACACTTCAAATGAACAACGAATAATTTCCTCACAGCCCTCAGTATCCAGGAAGCACCATGCTCTGTCATTCTCTTATGCAAGCAGCATACACCTTAACAAATCTCAATCATCGTATGACTTTCGCTGGTTGTTATCCATTTGTTATGTGTTTCAGACCCATGTAACTCCAATGTTACATGGACTAAATTGGGAGTACTAGGACTCTGCTTAGCAAAAGTTTCATCTGTCAATAAACCATTTTCAAAAACATCTCAAATTTGGTGAAAGTCTGGATTGCTTCCCAGCTTCACAGCTTACTACATCCATCTTTTAACAGTTTTGTCTCAGCTCTTAATTCAAGATATTTGAATTGGATGTAACATGTTTAAATCCTTAATTCCCTACAAATTTTTTCAGGTTCAATGCTGAACAGTACGCCACTGCTGGATACAATTTCTGGGAATCCATACCAAAACAAATTCAGCATTAGTATATGCCATAACATGTTCTGATGTTAAATTCAATCCAAACACAATTTCAGGTTAATGCCGATGTCAATTACTTACAACAGGTTCAGATGTACTGACATATGGTGTTTCCTTTCACATTTTTAAAAGGTCTCGTGAGCCTCCTGTACTCTGTGAGGCATATCAGGTCATAACACATTGACATCACTCTGCTGTTACCTCTAAACTGTACACCACTGAACACAGACATCTGATCTGAGGTGATCATATGGGCTTGATGTGTAATGCCCTTGCTATCCAGCAGGTGGTAACCTTGATAACTTTCTGCATTGTGCCATCTTCTCTATAGCTTCTCCAAACCCAGCCCACCTTCTTCAGAAATACGGCAAATCTTGTTTTTAAAATGTATTTCCAGGTGTTATGTCATTCTCCGTGTTGTTTTCTAGACTCATTTAATGCTCTAGAAAGTATGTCTTTGATCAGTAATTATTTTTCCAATTTAAGCTTAATCATAAAATTGAATGATTTTAGCTAAAGAAGAACACTAAAAATTCAAATAATAATAAAATACTCCAGAAGCTTTTTTTTTTTTTCTCATGGCTACACAGTGGTTTGTGTCAGCTCTGATCATAACAGATCAATAAATAAATATGTGACATTTCTTAAAAATGACGTAGCAGAGCCAGAGCTCTGCTCTCTTAGTCAGGGCCTAGAATCATGGTACAAGCATTCTAGAAACACAGGATATGTATTTCTACTGATTATTTTTTCAATAATACTGCCCATAAGCCATTTTTGGGAGATTTTATCTGCCTTCTCATGCCAATATACTTATAGCAAGAGCACGTCTTTATCAATGCCTTAAATTTGAGAAATATTATCTCAGACTAACAGTCCAGTATACGCATGTGCAGTAACTCAAAAGCTACTTCTACACATTGACAGTAGGATATGAACTTTAATGTAGCATTGGTTGTGCTAAGAGGCCTTCTGTACATCCTTGTTATCATTGCAAAAAGTGCATTTGTAAAAAATCTGTCTTGTTTCCAATTATTCTTTTTTGTTTTCTCTCTGTCCTTTCTCCTCTGTCCTTCTCTCTGTTCCTTGTTTTTTTCTAAACTCACTTCTCCAGATTCCCCACTGTTTTTCTCCCAACTCAACATCTTTAGTAACTATTTAAGCATCCACAGCTACTCCAAGCATATAAGTCTTCTTACACTTTCCTGTGAGAACTCAAGAACAAGATTTAAGCCCAAATGAAGTCTTCAAAAACAGAATCTCCTGTACAATGATTAAAAAACACCTAGTGTTGAACTTCTGTCATGCAGAAGTTTGCTTGGATCCAGGAGAAGAATTTGAATTTGCATGAGATGTTTATTTGTAAAAATGTATGGTGCTAAAAACTGTCAGTGGGTCAAATGGGTCCCTTAGATTCTTGCTTTGTTAGCAGTATATACCGGGCTCCACCATGCAGGGTAGAGCCCCAAACTCCAATGTTCCACACGTATATACCCTCTCAACCTCATCATTATCTCATAATAGGTGACCATAGTTTCTCACAGCCCTTTGTTTCCCTTGTTGATCCTTCCCAGGCACTTCCCCCTCAAGTCCTCTTTTTACTCAATCAAAGGTCGTGAGTTGGTCTGTCCATCTTCCTTGCTTTGCTTTCTGGTACTCTGTCTTTTCGATGTCCTGTTCATTCTCTGTTGTCAGTAGATTCTTCAAAAGTTACATATTTACTACCCTTTCCTTCTCTTCTAGCAGATTTTTCGCCAACCTTGGCCTAGGTCTATACAGGAGGCCCATAGTCTCAGGACCTCATGAGCAGCTTATGCTGTTAATTTCTGTACTGGAACACAGATGGGTTTTACCCAGCCCTGTTTCTGTTCCCTTTTGAAAATCTTAACTAATCTCCCACAAAACACCCCTAAATTCCCATATTATGATTATCTAACTCCCCATTACTACTAGGCCTTATATGTTTTCCTTATGCTAGATAATGCAAGGTAATTCCTATCTTCTGTATATAGAGTCCTTTTCCTGTAAATATCCTGTATAGAACAGTGTTTATTCTATACTTAGGTATGTTAAGATATACTTAGCCCCACTGGATGTAAGGACAACATCAGCAAACTCTTTTGACATTGTTGTTGACAATTGTCTCTTTCATTTTTAAACTTCTTACCATTATTCCCATGTGATCTAGCTCCTTTATGACCGTCTCGTTCATAACCAGAGGAATTTTCCTGACAGCACACATTATTGTGAAAATACAGTTTTATATTGTGTCTACTTTACCTCTGACATTAAAGATTTCTGGACACAATCTCTTACATTTACAGTTTCACCATCAGATTCACTGCCTTATTCAAATCCAGGGCAAGGCATATTTTAGACCTAGTATTAGCTCTTTCTGGGCATAAACTACTGTGTTTATCTTCACCTTCTAATTTAAATTCATATAACCCTTTAGTAGGAATCAGATTCATGGCAGACATCCTCTGCTTCAGTAGCCTTTCATTGTAAGTAGAGATTCCAAAGCAAATTTTGAAGCTAACATAGAGCACTAATTTTGAATTTAGTAGTGTTTAGGAGTGTTTTCTCATTCTGCAGCCCTATTCTGCAGCTTTTGCACAGAATCTATACTTTGTTGGATTGATGGTTTGTGCACCATCCTATAGATCTGGGAGTGCGCTGGGTACCCTGTTTTGTTTCTGCTTTCCCAGCTGCAAGGTCTTACAATATAACTATTTCTTGTAGCTGCTGCAGTATTTCCAAATTCCTGGACATAATTTGAACCTGTGAATTTTCATAATTTTCAGTTTTGAAACATCTTATTGATAGGTTTGAAAAGTCTCTTCAAAACTTTCTCATTTCCTTTCACAATATATAGCAAGTCCTGCCCCACTTCTGATATTTTCCTACTGTCCCTTATGACTGTCGTAGCTTGACTAAACATTAACTAATGTTCTCTTCTTTTTTTTAACATCTTACCTTCCTCACATCTTTTCTTTAGCTTTGGATTTTTGATACCAAACAATACCTGATTCCTTAACTACTTGACTGGTTCATTATTCAAACATCAGACAACAATTCTGCAAAAGATTCTTCCTTCTGCATTTTCATATGAAACCTGTGTCTTTCAAAAGTTTACATTTCCTTGAGAATGCAATATTGAGCTTATTTCTTGTAACTGCATGGATTGCCCTCTCACCCCGGCTTGTTTCATGCCATTAAAACCACTGATGGCTTCTACTCCTGTAATATTCCAGAAAACAGTTCTGAGCTTCCTTATGATGAATTTAGCCACTGAATATAGGTTTCAAAGTATGATGTGAATCTTTTCATGGAAACTGCAATATTGCCAGTGTGTTTTAGTGTCTCTAAAAGCCCCTAAAGAGCTATCACCTTTTCTCTCACTTTCAAATCTCTTTTTTTTCTAGTTTGTTGCTTCCTCTTTTTCACATTCTGCTCCTGTTACCACGCAAGACACCACGCAAAACCTGTACTAGTAAGAACACAGAAGGACAATGAGTGCTAGGTCTTTGTGATTTCACTGGGACATTGGGCTCCTCCACTCCTGGAAGACTGTTAAGCACTGCTCCTCCTGTCTTGCAAGAGTGGGCTTTTAGGAGGTGATATCATCTACATTGTGCCCTCATTACAGAAAAAGATTCTGGAATCCTTTACAGTTGTGTGTTTCTGTCAGTGCCATAGCATTGAATGATAGCTCTTTGTCACCACTATTACCTTCCACTTAAATCTTCCCAATGAAAGTAAAGGCGGAGGTGAAATCAAAGCAGTTCTTGAAATTTGAATTTTTGGAAAATTGAGGCATTCAACATTTTTGGACTGATTTAAGATTTCCAAGTAGTAATTATTCCACTCATAGCAGTAAATATGTGCATGGACAAAACGAGGATTAAAACCATAGAACAAGATATCTTGCCAAAAAAATAATATTTTCTTGCAAATGTTTTGTATTTTTCTTGAAAAGCTGGAGAGCCACTGTTCAATGTCTGTTTCTAATTTGGGCAATTTGTTCCTGTGGGTTACAACAAAAGCAAAAGGGAAAAAAAAGTGCATAGCAGTATGTTTTGAATTGTAAGACATCCCGAGGTTTTGTCTGCCTCACTGTGTGCAATCACAGGGCACTGAAGTTGCTCCAGAGCCGTGAGGGTGAGGTTCTCAGCCCCTGCAGAGAGCCAGAAGAAAGGACGTGGACTGGATGCAGCCACTGTGCAAATAGCAGCGAGAGAGCTTAAGCAAGATCACAGAAGAGGCAGTGAGTGCTGTTCCCAGTTGTACTAAAGTCAGTCCTTCAACAGCTCCCAGTCAGAACTGGACAGGAATTGGTGAAAGAAAGTAGTTTTCCAACTCATTCAGAATGAAATGGAGGCTGAGGCCCTCTTGGTCCAGGTTAGGTTTTGCGGCTATTGCATCCATTTTTCTGACCAAGAACAGCTCTCCTCACATTGACGCACACAGTGCAAGGGCACGGTGCCCACCTCTACTTCCCATATCTCAGCTGTCCAATTTGTGGACAGGAGTGGAAGGCTGACGCTTGCTGGATTCCTGCCTTCACAGCCTCTGTGCAGCTGGATTTCATTCACCAGACAATGCCTCCAGCTTAAGTCATTTTTGGCTTTCCCAGGCCTAAAGTGAAATCTGAGGAGTTCAGAGGCCTGGATTCAACTTAACTTGCTCTTCCAGTTTTCCAAGATGGAAAATCAGGCAGGAACCGCTGTGACAGAACTGCTCCCACTGGCCATGAGATGGGTTGGAAAGTGCAACAGACAGTGAGAACATTCAACAGAGCAGAAAGGTGACAAGAATAGATAACAATACTTTTGTAGACCGTAAGTGGTTAAGATGTGAACCATTCCCAGAGGAAGCCACAGACGCCAGAAATTTGAAAAGATTAAGAACAAAAGTGGATGCTTTCTATATATATATAAAAGAAAATCCAGAATCTAATATCTAATCATAGCAATTTTTGAAAGGGATATGAAAGACTTATCTGCAGGCTCAAACCAAACTCTGTCATAGCCCAGAACGAGACTGCCCTAGCACAAGGGCAAAATATTCCACATCCACCTACTAGTAGCCTGCTTCACCTCAACCAGAAACATCTGGCTCTGGTTACTACCAGGTAACTTAATCCACTTATCCTTGGCCCAGTCTGCCAATTTCTGTTTTATTCCAAATCATGTTAAAGCAACCGCTGCATGCTTTTATGTACGTATGTGTGTGTGTATAGTGTGTACATGGTTATATACATAATTGTGGTTACGGTAGGTTCTCATAACTAAATAATACTAAATGATGTGAAGCTGCCAGGATTTCACCTCACTACTATTTTATTTTTACCCTGCATGTCCTCCCCATTGAATTAATTACTCTCCAGATGCTTCGGGGTGAGTATTTGCATCTTTGAGACACACTGCATAATTTCTGCTTGCGGTACAGCATCTTCTGTACTTGCAGAATTGCTTCTTATTTATAGCACTAGAAGTAGGGCCGCGTTGCACTTGGCATTGCACAAACAGGTCGAAAGTTGAAGCTTCCTGACCAAATGAGCTCTTCAGGCAAGTGCAAGACTAGAGACAATCAGCTGCTACATCAAATGGAGTGGAAGAGCCCAACAGGAGACAGTTTGGGTCTAAGTTTCACATCAGACAGTTACAAATGCAGTAATAAGCAAAGTCTGTAACAGCAGCTGCATAACCGCCTCTGCTGTATATTATGCAATTTTTTACAGGCGGAATGCTCACTGATACCTGTGGGTGTCACAGTTTATGACACTGAGAACTGCAGTGCAGGTAGGAAAGCTGTGATGCTGAAAAGGAAGAAGAGTTTTGCCCTTGATTCCTTCAGCCTATTTGAGACACTGAAAAACAGTATTAAAAAGGCAGGGTAAAAAGCCAAAAGCCTTGGATCACAGGCTTCTCTGTGGTGGGTTATTTTCTTGTTTGTCTGTTTGATTGTCTAATGATTTCCCAAGCTGCCACTTTATCTGCAAGACGAGGCAGCTCTTCTTTTTTTATGAGTGTATCACCTTTACCAACAATGTCATAGGGAATTATCATTATTATCAGCAATAATTTATTTGCTCCTACAACATCTAGACACTTTCCAAGCACAAAAGAAAGCAGATCTGTGCTCTTGGAGGTAGATTTTTACATGTTTTTCTCCTGAAGGTTTATAGTCCTAACTAAAAATATAAAAAATAGTTCAGGAGAACAGTGAAAGCATGAGCAGAAAGCATGATAAGCATCTAGATGCTATCTGTCTGCAACCTGGAAATATAAAGTTTTAACAGCATTGTAGTGGGGCAGAGGGTTCTCCTGCTGCCCCGTTCTGCTGACAGGTGTGGGAATCCTATAGCAGCAGCAGGCTGATCACTGCTGACTCATCAGGGCAAGCATGGATCATTAGACTCCACTCTGAGTAGGATATCATTTTGTCACTTGTTTGTGAAATGCTCTTCTCAGCAGCAGTGACGTATTAACTCTGAGCATTGATTTTGCTTGAGACAGAGACTTGCTTAGAGACTAGATGTTTATTTCTCTCACATGGAGCCAGAGTCTACCCTTGTCACGGCTGTCTTTCATTGCTTCTATGCAGCCATTTACTGACAATTTAACTTGCTGCTGGAGGGCTGTGAAACCAACTGTGATCGTACTCGGCCCTCACCCAAGGGACAGGGTAGGATATGAGATCAAAGACTGCTACACACCCAACCCTTCCAGCTGCAAGAAAAGCACCTGTTGGTTGTGATCAGGTAGGTTTAAGTTTACACTGCCTGGAGCAGTCTGAGAAGAAGAGAAATGTAGGGTGACAAAACTGCATCTGCTCTTTTCCCTCAGCCTGAGCTGACAGAAGTGTTTGGACTGGAACCACAGGCTGAGACTTTACCAACAAGCAGGCCAGGGAGCGCTCTGGGCACAGAGGCCAGCTGGCACTTCTCTGCTTGGTGAACCTTCTCAGCAGCCACGAGAGAGAAGCTGCCTGCAAACCGCCCATTAGGAACGGTCCTTGGGGCATTCCTGCTCCCGCACGGTGCTGGGGGAGATCAGGGCAAGCATTCGTTGACACAGGCCAAAGCATGGCAAGGGCTGTTCTGGCAGGTTAGCAGCATAGATGATTGTCTGAGAATGTTTCTGGACACTGATTCGTCAGTATAGACGCTGCCAGGAAGGTTGTAAAATAAGTAATATACATTCATGGAGAACATCTTAAAACTGTCTCACAACACGCACTGAGCTAGGCTTATCTCTAGCAAGGCAAGGGAAAAGCACTGTGTATGAGCCTGGTCCAGTACCTACTGAAGCTCCTTTTCAGAGCCTTTTTTTAAAAAATTACATTTGTATTGTACACAGTGTCATCTTCACAAACCAAACACAAACATAGAAAGTTACATACTAAGCTCGTAAATAACTTATTCGATCTGCTTTCTAATTTCTGTTAACATGCAGAGTTTTAGTTTGCTGTTGCTGCTGCTGTTCCAGCTTTGAATGCTTCTTCTGTTGATTATTATAGCTTGTTGTTAAACGTGCATAGATGTCTTCTGCAATGTGTCTGCCAAGTCCTGTGTCGGTGGGTGCAAACTCTATCCCCAGTTTCTGAAAAAATTCTTGGTGAGTAACATATTCTTCTGCATCTTCATCATATCATGAAAAAGAAATGCTCTTTTAAAATATTCATGTGTTCCTCATAGGAAGGCATTACAGATGTCCTTAAGTGACTTAGCAGCTTAAATCTCACTGACTTTCCTCCCTTACAGAGGTGCCATACTACACTAAGAGTAAGTGACTTCATGAGACTTGAAAGATAGGATTTAGCTTTGTAATCACAGAGTCAGTTCTGAAAACACTACTCCAAGGACCAAATTGCCAGGAGTATTCTCCCTTTCTCAGTACTGCTGCTGAGAGACAGAGAACTGGACTCCTAAGAATTCAGCACCAGATGTATCAAATGGGTTACACAAATTTGAGATGCTTAGAATCATAATCATCCCTCAGAAATATGGGTTTAGATTCATAAACACTTTTCATGGTTTCTTAGGCATAAACCCTTCCATAGGTTTTTCTCCTGCAGTTTCTCCCCCTGCTAGTGCTCCAATGCATGGTAATGCCTAATTTAGCTTTAGCTTCACTCTAATTCCTTTATTCAAGTTAAAGACATAACGGCACGAAAGAGATTTTAGCTTTTCTATAAAAGGAGTGGCTGATGGAAGTGAAGTTGTGAAGCAGATAACTGCATGAAAAGGATACTCTTCAGTGTGCCATGGCATCCATAAGGAATAAGAATGGAAAGTAAAATCTAATGGAGTTGAAAAAAATTCAGGGATGAATCAGTGCTAAGAAAAAACTATATAGTTAATGCAGTTTGAAACCAAGAAGCAATACACTCAGGTTCTACATGTTAGAGAGTGATTATTTTTTTAAATAGACGTGTAATGAAGGCAGGTTTTTATATAATATCACACACACCTGACATCCATGCCATTTCAAACACAGCCTATAGCACGGCTCCTCGTTGTTGAAGGCAGACAAGTATTTTCAGCCACTTCACAACAAATTACTTGTCTATAAAAACATTTCATGATATTATTTGCCATCTTTACACAGCATGAAATTACTCCCTTTTGTTATGTATTCGGTACGTAGCATTTTCTTTTGACTGAATCACTTTTGCTTAGGTTGAAAATATTGTAAGCAAATTTAGTGCTTTGAAAATGAGAGGCTGATAGCACAGGCTTCGGAAAGGTATGTAATAGGCTCTCCAGGACCTCATTGATAGAAGTCTTGTGTGCATTTTCCAGCCATCCTGAGACACTTGGAACTGACTTTCACTCATCACAAACTAAGACAGGCATTCTGTGTGTATAAAACAAAACTGATGAAAAACAAGTGAATTTAGCTGATGGCCTAAGGTGCCATTCAAGGAGAAAATGTGTATTAAATTAAAGGGATCAGTAATACCAAAGTCAAGATAAAATCTTGTCCTTGAATTCGTGGGAAACTAATGGATCTCATTGTACTCTTGAGCTCAGTGTGATAAGATGTAGCCTCCTGTTACACAGTGTCATGATCTAGGGTCACAATCATAACAAAATAAAAATTTCTTGTGCAGTGTAATCTATTGTCATTCCTTGCACTACCAAAGGCTCTGTAATCCTATAAAAGATACATTATCGCAAAAGCTAATCATTTAGAGTTGTCATACCTTGCCCAAAGCTTCTTAAATTCTCCTGGGATGACTGGAATGCCAAATCTGAACAAGACTTTATTCAAGTCCCCTGGCTGTATAACGCCATTTCCTTCACTGTCAAATTCCTGGAAATTCTGGAATGTAAAAGAAATCATCACTAACAAGAGCCAACAGTTTGACAAAATGTTTGATCTCCCTGTAAGCTTAGTGAATAATGAGAATTGAAAGAGAAATGGAAAATCATGCATGTCTGATTTTCATTTTCTAATGTTTTTTCGACTGATTTTGCAGTGTTTCCTACTTGATGGACACACAACTTTCAAAAGCTTTAATCAGCATTAACATCATGAGTGTTTAGGTGATGTGCTCTGCATGGAAAGTTTCTTCCTGATGGCAAATTGTTGTGGTTTAACTCAGTAGGTACCTAAGCACCACACAGTCATTCACTCACTCTCCCACCTCCCAGTGAGCCGGGAAGAAAAAAAACCAACAAAGCAGAACTTGTGGGTTGGGATAAAAACTATTTACTAAGACAGAAAAGGAAGAGGGGGAAAAAAAGGGTAATATTTATGATAATTATATATATATACACAAAAGAAGTGATGCACAAAGCAATTGCTCACCAGCTGCTGATCGATGCCCAGCCAGTCCCAGAGCAGCATCTGCCCACCCAGCCAACTCACCACTGTTTTCAAAGGTTTTTTCATGATGTCACATGGTATGGAATATCCCTTTGCCCAGTTTATGTCAGCTGTCCTGGTTCTGTCCCCTCCCAGCTCCTTGTGTCCCCCAGCACCTCGCTGGCAGGGCAGTACCAGAAGCTGAGAAACTGAAATGTCATTGGCTCTGTAGAGCACTGCTCAGCAACAACTAAAACATCAGTGTGCATTGTTTTTCTCCAAGCCAAGACGTAGCCTCATACCAGACACTATGAAGGAAAAAATCAACTCTGTCTCAGCTGAAACCAGGACACGGATACAGTGATATGAAGGTAAGAATTGCGCTTGCAGCTGTGGGCACACCCACTGCTAAGGCATGCCAGTGGAAGAAGAAGGCTCTGCAAAATGGTAGACCTGCAGATGTTCTCACCAATGTGTCCTATACCTAATACAAATGAGATTTTGTCCTTTATTTAAAAAAAATTCATCTTACAAACTGAGTTTACCAGTACTGCTGTCCAATTCACACAAACTTTGCGTTTGTTTTACATTACATTCATTTTACCTCATGCTACTTTATTGTCCAAATATTGCAACTCTTCAACAAGTTTTTAAAAATATTGGAAAAATGTTTTTAGGACAGTTCTGTGAGAGTCTCTTTGGATGCTGTAAACCTCCCAATCAGTGCTTCACTGTACAGGGCAACACTGGGTGTCAGCATAGCAGTAGGTGTGTGTTCATGTACAGTGCATAATCGAATGGGCCTCGGATGAAGCCCATAACCGCTCTTAAAATGGAAACATTAAAGCAAACAGTAGTAAAATATCAAGAAAGTTTCAGAAATAACTGTAATAGGATCTACTATATAATTAACATTACAAAAATTGAGCATTATTCAAATTGTTGATTTTTTTTTCACTCAGTAAGTTTTTATCATTAATGAGATGTTTTGCATGGGTCTTTTTGAATATTTATAGAATCTGAAGATCAACATTGCATAATATTCTGAAATCTATTAGTGCTGTGTATTTATTTAAAGAAAACATCCTTCTTACCCTTGCTAGGTCATGCCATCTGGTTCTTGCTTTGATAACAAGGTAGTAATGAGCCTGATCACAAGCTAGCTCTGCATCCGTTATCATCTGTTTTTTTTTCTCAGAAAAGAAAAAAAATAAAATCGCAACTATGTTTTGCGTAAGCAGAATCTTTAATCTCCACAACTTTCCTTTCCTTTTGTTGTCCTTCATGGTAGCGGTTTTGTTTCATAGTTTCTAAGACACCCATTAAAGACTGTTACTTCACATCTGTGTAAACTTAATTCTTTAAATACTGCCTTATTTCCCTAGCTGCAGGTTAGCAAGGATGTTCTAAATTTTATAATTCCCTATTTAATTTCAAATCAATGTCGTTCAATTCTCCCTCAAACTCAAGAGCCAGTATGGATCATTTGTACGCATAGAAGGAGATGTTAATTATCTCAGAAACAATTATATCCTGGAGTGACTCCAGGAAGATTATCCTTGATTTACATCAATAAACTAGATCAAAATTGTCTTTGCGAATCACCAAGGCATGGCCAGTGAATATAGGGAATAAGACCCACATCTGCAAACAAATTCAATCACCATTCCAAGTGCCCAACTTCTTGGGCCTGGTGCTTCTGGTGGAGTCCACCCATGCAGGGAAACATGGGTGCCTCAAGTATCATCCAACACAGCTGCTGCACTACACAGAGAGGTGACCAAATTCACTAGCTACACAAGGGCACATCTTAATGAGAATTAAGGGGATATGAACATTTCACCATTATTTGAGAGTGCACCTTCCTCCATCTGAGAAGAGCCCTTCTCTTGGCAACCAATTCTCCTCAGCTTAAGCACTTCCAGTAAGAAAACAGAGGAAAGTCTGTTCATTTCTCTTAACACACAGCTGCCCACCTTGTGCTATGTCCTAGCACCAGTTTCACTATCGTCTATTGCTTTATAAACACATACTGCAGACACGAGGCTTCAGAGCCTGGCTTAGCTGCACTCTGGGATGTGCTCTCCAACAAGAGACAGAGAAACACTGGGTCTGTAGACCAGGCAAGATGGGATAACTATAACTGGCCTCAGTGTTGACTGAGGGCTCCATCTGGATTTAGAAAAATGAACGGCACAATAATCTATCTTACGAGCCTGGGAACCTATTGACTTATCCCTACTTCCACTGTTTGAGAGAAGATTTCATAAATCTAAACAATTGACAAGCATAAACGGTCTGAAACTTGGCTGGGAAACTGCAAAATGTTCTGAAGGCTTTCAAGCACTATTTTCGTTGCTGGACTTCTAAATCAGTAACAGCATTTGAAAAGAGAAAATTCTGGAGCCAAATCTAAATTGTTTCCATTTCTAACTAAGTTCAAACTGAAACAGAAATGAGAGTGAGACATTACTTGGGCTCACACTCCAACTGTTCATAGAATCATAGATTCCTTAGAGTTGGAGGGGACCTCTAAATGTCATCTAATCCAACTCCCCCGCAATGAACAGGGACATCTACAGCTAGGTCAGAGTGCTCAGAGCCCAGTCCAACCTGACATTGAATATCTCCAGAGAAAGGGCATCCACCATGCTGGTTGTCTCATATCACTTCTCTGTCTTCCATGCGCCTTAGCATAGCTTCCAGGAGGATCTGTTCCATGATCTTTCCTGGCACAGAGGTGAGGCTGACAGGTCGGTAGTTCCATGGGTCATCCTTTCTACAGTTCTTAAAAATGCTTAAAAATTCTTATTCTTAAAAATTCTTATTGCCTTTTTCCAGTCACCAGGGACTTCACCTGACTGCCATGACTTCTCAAATATCACTGAGAGTGGCTTCCTCAGGACTCTGGGACGCATCTCATCAGGACCCATAGACTTACGGATGTTCAGGTTCCTCAGGTGGTTGCGAACCTGATCTTCGCTTACAGAAGGAGGAACATTGCTCCCCCAGTCCCCTCCTTCCAAACTGTCTACTCAAGGGCTGTATGATGAGCAGTTGTCAGAGAAGACTGAGGCAAAAAAGTTGTTGAATACCCCAACCTTCTCCTTGTCTGTTGCTACCAGTCCGTTTGTATTACTCACTATGGGGTGTACACCCTCTTGGACTTTCCTTTTCTGGTTGAGGTACCCGTAGAAGCCTTTCTTGTTCTTTGCACCTCTTGCCAACAGTTCCTTTTGGGCCATGGCCTTCCTGACCCCATCCCTACACAGCCTAGCAGCATCCCTGTACTCTTCCCACAGTATCTGTCCCTGCTTCCACTGCCTGTGCATTTTCTTCTTGCTTTGTTAGCAAGGCCAAATCACTATCAGTTTCCTTTCTTGTTTAATACTGATGTCCTTGATTCACTCAGTTCTCCAATTCAGGAAATAAGAAAAACAAACCAAGCAGATAAATATTTACTAACATCAGAGCCAACAGTAATACTGTAAGGGACAAATAAAAACTGGGAAATAAGCCTATGTGTATATATCACATCTTCATTGCCACAGCAGAGATGAGTTGCTGATCAGGAGTTTTTCAGTCCTGTAATACTGTAACTTGTCGTTATTTTTATGAATTTCTCTGTGTTTGCATAGTTAAACAGATTCATGCTGAGTTTTCAGAATGAATTTTTAGTGCCTAAATACTATTCATTATTAAAATTGAGCTCAAACTTCAAAATCCCAGACATTTTAGGCAGCATCTCTTCCCAAAGTAAAGGGGCTGCTGCAATACTTTCGCTGTCCTCCACCCACTTTATAGCACCTCCAAATTTCTGTGCACCTCACTTGATCTTGTCTACACTCAGTGCTGTGGTGGCAAAAAGGTCTGGAGCGTGGGGCCTCGGTCTAAGGCAAGGGACACTAACAATGAGATTACTCTCAGAGCTGACAGAAATGTTTTCCAAATCCCAAACCATTCCCCACTTCTGCTTGCTTGCAAGATACAGCTGAGTTGTCCAGTTTGGAGGTTAGCTTAGCTCTAAGACTCTGATTCTGGTACCAGTACGTACGTTTAACTATATAAATTTAAGCAGTCCACAATTTTAAGTTAAAGGTGGATTCAATATTTGATTTGTGTCCTGAAATCACTGGCTACTTTATTAAGCTACCCACCTTCACCTTGATAAGGACATTTTTCTAGCTTTTTTTCATACCTCATACCAATTTTAACACAGGATACTCACTGTAGATACTGCTCAACTTCTTCTTTCTTGCTTGTGAGACAGCACCAGCTGAGAGGGTACCTCCTCAGTTTCTTGTGTCCAGAATGGTTGACAGAATTCTTGGTAATCTAAAGTGGAGGTCAGGTTCATTCCCAGGAAAACAAGTAGGTGCCAGAACTCCTCATCTCTAAGACTACACAGAAAGCTGTCCAAGAACTGTCGAAAGTCAAGCATGTTGATGATGCCACCATGGTTACTGTCTGTTTCATGGAAGGCAGAATAGGTGTCCTAACAAGGAAAATTTAACTAAATATATTTAACATGTCAACTATGTATTCTAAAATATAAATAACAAATGATTGCTCTAGACTTGTTTTGACAACGGGCAAATATTTTAATGCAGTTTGAGAATAGAAAGAACTTACAGTATTGCCTTACTAAATAACTGGGACAGTCTGCAATAAAGTGCAGTCTTATTATTTTCATATCAAGCATATACAAAACTGAGCAAAAGCAGTGAGCATCAAAAAGCCACCTGCCAAAAACTTACAACCTAGCCTCCACTTTCCATCAATACCATACTGAGAGGTGATTCATTTCTACCCTTTGTCCTGCACACCCTTAGAAAACCTGTTATGAAGAGACACTTCATAGCGATTAATCTACCAGCTGAACAGCTTCTCGCATTAAAATCGGCATAAAATGCTCTAACACCTTTCCAATGGTGCGGATCTACAGAAATCTGAAGTAATACCAGCCAATATAACCAGCTTTGCTAGGGATGCCCTAGCTGGTCTGAACAGAGGACCCCTTTCCTCATAGCTAATCTTTCCACTTCTTCCAGGTAATGGAGACAGAATGAACTGAGCAAAGGGCTAACTGTGGCTTCTCTCCTGTTGTAAAATGTGATCTCTCTTCTTTTGTGCATATGCATGGTGGAATTTCAAGGAGTACATTCTAATGCTAATTACAGAAAATAATAAGCAAACATTGAAAGGATGGAAAAATCTCAACTAAAATCACCATGTTGCAGACTTCAGGGACTGAGAACCTCTTCTTTAAAGCTCACACTTGTGAATAGATGGACTGTTCTATGAATGGGAAGTACAGAGTTATTCTCTCCTAATTGCAGAATCTTTAATAGCTATGCTCACAAAAAGCATGTGAAGAAGTAACTCAGATTTTATTTTCCTGGCAGAGATTGCAGAGAAGACAATTAGGGAGAAAGAGTTTTTGCCTTGAAAACAGAATGCGTTTGAACTGGAAGTTTCTGAAGACAGAGAACACATGAAATCAAATACTTCTGTCGAGTCACTTTTCTCACAGCTCTTCCAAATCAACTTTTAAAATAAGTATTTGTATCACAGGTAACAACCGGCTTTACTGTCAAAAGCAAGTCACAGCTTAATGTATTTGTCCCATAGATTTCCACCAGCCTATCGTTAAGCTGACGGAGACATTCTTCAGCAGTTACATAGTGATATTCAGCATTATTTACTCTGTGGTTTGGGCTGTTATGTCACGTAGCTCCTGGCCTATTCAATCTGGCATCCGGAATAGTGAAATCAAAGTATAGCAAACTTTGAAAAGATCATATTAAACATTTGTGGTGAATAGTACTGTACTATAGCATAAATAAAACAAGAAACCCTTCAGTCATGTTCTTTACAGACCAAACATGACAAATTGCAATAGCTGTGTTAGTGGTGTCCACTCAATGTACAGCAACTGCTGCAGCTGCTATAGTTTTCCCAGTACAAGGTGAAGAAGGTTCCTGGTGGATAATCTTGATTGAAGAAAGCACAGCTGAGACGAGGCCTTTTTCTTTTGCTTTCACCTCCTCTGGAGCCTAGATGTTTTGTGGAAGGTAGGTATCAGACTGGAGGTGGGGGACAGGAATACTGTGAAAGCCATGATTTACTGCTGTATCGCCTGTCTCAGTGAGGGAACTCATGGTATGTAACTGCTGCAGACAATGTCACAGAAATTAACTTGTCACATCTTTAACTGTGTAGCACAACTACAGCATGCCAGATCATCTCCCCTGGAGTAATTTTATCATGCCTAAGCCCTCCTTTGTTCCGAATCAATGTGAGCTGTTTCAGGAGATCTGCCATCAAAACTCTTAATTTCCAGTTCAGACAGCTAGTGTCACCTCAAACTATTCTGCCTGATGTTCCTTTCCAGAAAGATTCAGTCTTGCACAAATAGCAGCTTCATGTTGTTACGACTTTAACTATTGTCATCGTGTAGCCCAGCAGGATCAGGAACAGGAGACAGCCAGCTTCCCAGTGGGGCATGTGTACTTCCAGCCATGAAGGGATAAGGTATTTTTAGGCATAGAAAAGCTATTTTGATCACTGTTATAGATCTTTATGATTCCTTCTGCACATTGTACAGTGATACTCCAGGAACCTATTTCACCATGGTTTTAGGGGAGACTAAATAACATCTTTTGAATTCTCTTGAGCATTTTAGAGTTTCTCTGCAGTGTATGGGCCATACAGGAGATACACAACAAAAGCAGAAGTGTCACGGTACAAAAGATGAAGAAGATTTGCTGGGGATGAGCTCTTAGCTATGAAACCTCCACACTACATTTCAGTGTTCCATCTCACACGGATGTGCACACTGTTCATCAGTATGTTTGAACAGTTGAAAGGGTATTTTTTACTCTAAATCTTTCCTTAGGTTGATAGAGACAAGAGTTCATCAAGAAATACAGTAACTCCTAAAATTTAAACAGATGAGCCATCGCCTTCCACCAAAGTGGTTTATGTAGCTGAAGCTACAACATTGTGCAGCAAAACCTTTGGATGAGAAAAATACATCAGCATGAGTACATCTTCCCACTGATTAAATACTGTTACCAAGTTGTAGGTATGGCTTCCTTCACACGTTTAGTAAACCTCTATTATATTTTATAGTAACTTCAAAGTAATTCACATCAGATCTTAAAACGGGAAAAACTTGCCAAAGAGAGTACACACTGACATTTCACAACACCCTGCTTCTGAATGATAAGAAAAATCCCAACCTAATGGTCTGTCCTAAAGGAATGTTTCCTTTCTTTCTAAATTATTTACACATACCTCCTTACAAAGAAATCCTGTACTCCTACTCTGAAGAGACCACTAAATTGCATTCACTGCATCATTTTTTCATTTCTCCAGATTTGAATATGTAAAGCCTACACCCTCATACAGACATGCACTATCCCTCCCTTTTTTTTCAATTCCAATCTCTACTGAAGACTAGTGAAGAAAATTTGTTATCTTCCCCCTAAAGCTTATGAGAAGAAAATCATGTCTCTTTACCAGCACTGTAACTACAGACCAGAGAGTCACATTTCCCCACACCCCAATGAATTATTGAAAAATAAAAGTTAGGTGTTCTTTTTCTTTGCTTTCTGATTTGTGAGACTTTATATCAAATGTGTGTCACATTTTTTTTCACAACTATCAGATACAGAACCATCCTGAAAGAAAAGCTGTGAGTCTCATAATTGATAAAAGCAAAAGTTTTAAATACAGGCAAAATACTGTTGACTCTCACCTTAAACCAAAGAGATGGCACACTCACTTTCACCCAAGCTAACCTATTTCAAATGCCATTTATTAGGCTACTGGGTGAAGGCACACGTTTCGTTGGACAGATGATTAGCCAGCTATAGTTACCAATTTCTAAACTTACAGATCTGAAGAAAAACCTGAATATTATGTCAGCCAGCCTCAAGTCAGCTTTCCCCCATGTCTTATTTCTAAAAAAGAAATAATGACAGTAGAAAATAGTAGTAACAGTGTGGAAAAAGTAAAAGCACACCTCTGAGAAAAGTGATAGACACACAATACAGAAGTTAAAACAGGCCTTGAAGCCAGTGGCAGAACTCCCATTGACTTCAGTGGAATCAAAATTTTATGCAGAAAATCTAGGCTGAAAGCATGAAAGAGAGATATACAAAAGAAATGAGAAATGAAGAATTACTTACTAGCTTTACCCAGGGTTCCATCCTAAGAAAATGAATTCAGATTCCATCAGATTCATTCTTAAGAGTTGGAAATTGGAACTCTTACTCACAGGGCCTTGAAATCAGTGAAATTACTGATGGAACAAGGCAAGCAGCTGAGGTGAAAAAATTACGAATATATTCCTTTGGTCTGCGTTCCTCAGTAACAGTAAATCAATGGAGACCACATCCTCATTATGAGTGGGCTATATATCTATGTCTATAAAAACAGTAAACCTACATCTCTCGCTGGAATTCTTGATAATCCAATAAAACTATCAATTACTTTATAGATAACCACATTTCAGAATTCTCTAGTAGCACAGTCCCTTAACAGCTTTAACATTCAAAAGCACTACTTTAAATTAAAACCATAAACCAATAAGTAACCAGATCACACCACAGAGCTCCAGTTCTATATACTGCCACTAAAACTCATTACTAACGGCTTTCTAACAGATTTTTCATTCCTGAAAGGAGTAGTTACTGTCTTCTGTCTTTTTTACGCAGAATAAAAAATGTTTCTGGACATCATACTGTAAAATCATCCATTGTAATTTCTGATGCAACATAATCCCAAGACTGTGAACAAGAGTAAGAAATGCTGGGGACAGGGATCCACTCCAGGCAGGGAGATGAGTCAGCCACTTTTTACAGTCTGCTTGTGACAACTCTGTCACACCTCTCTACGGACCTTTAGCTTACATCCCATGTGTTCCAGTTTCCCTGCAGCCCTGGGTTAGATACTCAGCAGTTTAACTCCACCAGAAGTCAAACATCTACAGAGAGAAAGGTCATTCGCGTGCTAAAAATCACACCACTGATCTCTTTCTCCCTAATTTCATCAATATTATTTCCTTGAATGAGAAAGGTTCTGGATCTTCCGTGAAAGACTTTTTTCACAGTATATTGGTGCTTAAATTCCTTTGCCTTCCAATATTGCCACATAATCCAGATAACTCAACCCTCCATCGGGTGCCCCTGACTTTTCTGTTAGTAGACAGAATTGACTGTCATCTGTTGGCATGCCATGATCTTCCAATACCTGTTAGAAGAGAAGTAAAATAAGCTATATAACAGCTTATTTTGTTGCTTAACATGCCGTTGTGAATAGTAAATGTCTAGGTGTTTTATCCTATGGCTCAACTTGAAATTACTCTGCAAATTGATCTCACTTACGTTTTCAGAAAGCCATTTAAATATAAATATATTCTGTACAACTTCAATTCTACATAGAAAGAAAGAGCAAAATTTGACTATGTTGTTGAGACTGGCATTTTAAGCACAAGCAAGAAGTGACAGGCTAAGATTAAATTTCACCTGGAAACTAAAACGTGACAGAAGAAATGTCGTTCGCTCAATTAGCAGACCAGAGGAAATCTGTCATTTTTAGAATTTTTTACCACCATTTTTCCCCACAGGCCTGCCCAGAAGTACTTCCTGAACAAGAAATGCTTCAGAATGGTTTCAGACCCCTGAACCACGCATGGCAGTAACTACATGGAAGGTAAGATCCCTTCTGGATTGCTGCTCTACCAAGCAGATTTGGGGATCCATTTCAGGTAATGTATTTTGGCGAGGAACTTTCTGACCTTCCTGAATTCCTCCTATGTCCCCTTCTATTTTTTGTATGGATTATCTGTCTCTCTGTCTCCATCTAACAGCTACAGTTGTCCAAAATGACGGCAGTCTCCCATTGGACTGCAGTCTCCTCTTCATGTTTCTTGGTAGTTCTCTGTGGAGGGGGGACCCTGGTTTTCTTCTCCTTTTCCCACCTCCTGTTTCCATGAAAAGTTAGTCGCAGCCCCCGCTGCTGCTGAGGGCTTTCTGCAAAACCTTCCATTTCTTTCAGCTGCTTTATGACTCCTGATTTAGGTGTTTTCCTTTGTAACTATACTGCACAGCTTTGCCCTGATGCTCCATGCGTTCCTACAGTGATTTCTCTTGTAATTATATTTTAGTTAATTGTACAGATTAAAAGAAAAAATTCATTAAATGGCTGAACACATAAGGAGTGTTAAAAAAGTGAGAATAATTAGCAAGTTATCATTCCTTTCTATGAATGTAAAGCTTCTGGATAAGCAAGTACATTTTACGTTCAGTTGAACAAGTATTTACCACTAGATCAAACACTTAACAGTAGTGATAAGGAAATCTGGCCATACAAATCCAATCAAAGCTGGAGAGAATCAGTCACAATAGTAATATTGGTAACTACAGCTTCAACTATTATCAACTTTCATCTAGAGAAAGAAAAAGTGATAAAATTCTCCCCAAACTGCATACAATTACTGATTAGGTCATACTATATTCTAAGACTAGGTCATTGTCCTGTACCGAATGGCTCATAAAACGCATAATTTCTAAGTTTTGTTTAAAGGAAGATGACTGATGACAACTCCACAGTGAGGAAACACTGTAATCCTTCACAAAAGTGAACACACGTACAACTTGTTGATGATATCCCAGGACACCTGACAAAACTTCAATTGCAATCTTCCTGATTTTGAACTACATTAATAACCATCCAAGTCCCAAGGTGCAAAGGCAAGATCTGTGCCTACTTGCCTAGTTCCCAGGAGAGCCAGGCCAGCGAAGCCAGAGGTGTGGCATTACCCTTTGGTAAAAGAGGTGGAGTTCTGCATCCCCGTTCACTAACCCTCCTCACACCTTCAGTACTGCACAAGTAGCCAGCTAAAACGTGTCTTTATGCTGTAAGCTTATCCGCTTCCAAATTGGGCAGACAGCTTTTGCCCCGTGATACGGCTCGGCCTGGAGTAACAAATAACAAATATCTTGGTAGAAATGTCAGGGAAGTTAAAGCAGGAGCAATGTAAACACCCCCAGCTGGAGTTCTACCTAGTGAGTGGAGTTAAAATCCCTTTCTTTTGCAACAGGTGCAGAGGTCTTTAAAGACAAGTGATTGTGAATGAGTTTCAGTTTGCATTTCACCTGAAACATACAGCAGTTCCCAAAAACATAAGGAATTCAGTCACTTCAGCTCTAACAAGGAATCACTTTTAATCACCCTTATCCATACAGAACTCTCATCCTTATTCATTCCAGAGTAGGCTTACTACACACTTAAGAGAGGGCAGGACAAGACTTGCAGGGAAACGTGCCCTTTTTGAATGATCAAAAGCAGCAGCAGAGCAGAGTTCCTGGGCAGTATTCCACCCAGCTGAACTCTGCTGAGCTTACAGGGTCCAAGAACACCACAGCGCAGTGATGCATATACCTGGCTGCAGGTATCTGATTTTTTTTTTTTTTNCCAAGACTTCAGAAATGTATCATCTCTAGTGTAATAAAAGGAACAATGAAATCACAGAGATTGACTGTTCAATGGCTTCTGGTATTATACAAACATCTCAAAGGTGAGCTGTACCCAGTCAGTAGAGAAAAAAAGCAATAGGTAGAACAAGTTTGTTCTGCCTAACAGTGACAAAACACACATTACTGCATTAGCTGCAGGCAACGTATAAGCCTCTTAGGTATCACATCGTAGAGTAAATTGCAGCAACCAAACCCAGTGCCCCAAAGGTATGTGCCACAGATATCAGATTTGTATGGTGAGGATGGGTTAATATCCTAAATTCTTAATAGGTGCATTATTAACAAGAAAATTTTAAGAGAAATGAAAAACATTTTATGTGTTTTGTCCTTCCTCTTTCCCTTAAATTTCAAAGCAATTTTGCTTCCTGCACACAATTGCATGAAGATATCCACCTGAGGGTAAAAAGATGTGCAGCTGGATGTAGCTAGTGTTTGTGGGGGAAGGCTCTATAGTAAGAGACCATTCATCTTACCATATGATGTGGAGCATATGTCTCACACATCTATGCTAAGAAGTGGGGAAAGGAAGGCAACAGTTCTTTCTTCCCCTTACAGCTAGTACATTTTTCCCTGCAATAGTAGCTAGTGAAAACAAGCACAGTCTGTAGTAAATGGATGGGAAGATGATCTTTACTGCTGAATCATAGGTAAAACAGATTGGGACAACCTTTCCTAAGGAGCTATGCGGTGTATTTTCAAAGGTGCAGCTCTTTTTAGACCCTTGCTGACTCTTTAGCTCAATATCTGGACAAAGAGCAGGGTATGAATTACCATCATAACAGTTTTTAGTAGGAACTCTTGCCTAAACATAAGTAAACTAGGGAAATATTACTGCCTTCATGTCTTTTCCTGCCCATTGTCTACTTCCGACTAAGCATTTTGCTTTGAAATGTGGAAAAAAAGAAATGGGTGCCATCAGCATCACAGCTACAGTCCAAAGTCCACGACCTCATGAATCTGTCTGAAGGACAACATGCAGAGTTAGATAAGCAGTCAAGGCTGTGATGGGTCCTGGGAACACCGCATAAAAACACACCTCAGAAAGACACATACAAAATCCAACTGCAAGTCTTGGCAAGTAGGAACTATACAATTTCAACATATTTGTATTGTGGAAATTTTTTTTATATTTTTTTTCTTATTTTTTTTAGCACTGAGATACTGTAATAGTATCAGAAGCTACCCAACATCAAATAAATACAGTGGAAAATTAAAACATGCTCAGATCAACCAAATTCAAGAGTTACAGAAAGGTTCTCCTCTCCTGCTGAGGACCAGTCAGCACCCTGAAATGCTACTAGATGTCCAGAGGAGATTTCCCTGGCACAGATACTGCAGGCTCCTTTGGAAGAAGAGCAAGAGTGAGCAAGAGAGAGAGCCAGAGAGCCTTCACAAGCCCTGAGTGCTTACAATCCACGCTGTAGTCCACAAGAAGTTCAGAGGAGGTTGAAGCTTAGGAATCTGAAAGAGGACACAAAAGCAGTTCAGGCCATTCTCACTGAAGTGTTGTGCTGTATCTGTTAAGAGACCTATTTTTCACCTAACCAAATCCTGTTCCTACCAACTGGCACTGTAGAGTTACAAAGAGGGCTTAAAGACTGAGTTAAGGCTAAGTAATTCTTTAAGAAATGCCCACTCACTTTGCATAAGAGGTGTATTGAAATTCAACATTAGACCTCCAAGCCCCAACTATGCCTTGCTATTCCCAATACATACATTGTCCTTTTCACACCTGGGAGCAGCTGAAGCTTTCAAGGTGAGATGCTGCTATGGGGCGACAGTTTTATGTCTTTAAAAACAAGCTCCTTTTTACACAATAACCTGCACGAGGCCTGTTTAGCTTGTTAGTGACTGGAACAGTTCTTGAGGATTTAACTCCAGCCATGTGAGCGGGCAAAATAAGACAATAACCATCCTACTGGGAAAAGTGTAGGAGAGAGAAAAATAGCTAACATTTTTCCTACCTTCTGCAAGCCAGGTTTATCAATTTTCCCATATGATTGCTTGTTGTAGACAAAAAAGCTGTCTTTAAAAGTTGCTGCCTGTAGCATCACTCTGTCCTTCAGCCTTTTAATTACTTCATCAACAGTTTTATTCTTGGCACATTTGTTAGCTTGATCTTCAATCTGCTTCGTTCTAAAATTGAAAGATTGTGCATGAAGACAAATTGCTTATTTTTTGTAGTCTCAAACATTTGATTCAGCAGTAATGAACATGACTACTTTAACAACAAACAAGATATGGAAGAAGCTTTTTTGATGCAAAAGTAAATGATAGGTTGATCAAGTAATAGCACGCATCGGTTCCGAGGCTTACATTGTCTATATTGTGCAACCATTTTATAAGGTATAGCTGGTTCTTAATAATAGCTTACCTTCTGATACTTCTATGCAATATTTATTTTGCAAATGAAGATCCTAGACCTCCAAATCACAGGCTTAAATTATAATGAGCCTAGGTTTCCACATTGGCTAAGGAGCCACCTTTATCCTTTAATACATACTCAGTTAACACGAGAGTGCTAAGCCAACATGAAAGAAGCTAATGAAAGTCTTTCCACTAATTTTAAAAGGAGAAAATATCCCTTAGGACATATATGTTCTTCCTAGGAACATGAAATTTCCTCTTTCTGGATCCCAAGTAAGTCACTTCCATGTTTTTTCCCTTGTGAGGAATAGTCAGAATACCTCTTTCTTTCTGTAAGAAAACCCACATGGACTGTATACTCTTCCTGGGAAATAGCACAAGCTTCAAAAATAAGCCATTAATGTAAATTACAATTAAATATTGAATAACTTTAAAAGACAGACAAGAGATTAAATTAAAGGGCGTGTAATGTGTCCCACTTATACCTGTTTTACATGTTATGGATTTACAATAGCTCATGAAAAGGAAAGTTAGAACAATTACTTTTGTTAAATCTGAGAGCATGTATTTCCATATAAGCAAAATTCCGAATTATTCAGCAGTCTTATTTTTATAGATTTATTAAATGTGTTTTATAGTATTCCCTAAACTTGAATATAATCTTAAAATTTTAACTCCCTTTCTAAAAATATGCTAACGAAAAGAGTTTTTCTTTGATCTGAGCAGCATAGAGAAGATTAACTCTAAGCATCCCAAGAGGGATCAAGAGATGACAGTGATTGGTAGCTCCCTTCTGAGGATGTCAGCTGGACTCATCTGCTGAAGTGACTTGGTCTTCTGAGATGTCTGCTGTCTTGTCTGAATACAAGAGATTGCCAAACCTTTACCAATTTTATCTGCCACATCGCCCTGACTATTAATTTTTATGTTCATCCAGCCAGGCCTTGGCATGAACGACGTGAGAAAATGAAAAAAGAAAAACACAGGGTAGGTAATGAAGTTAAACTCAAATTTTCTTTATGCTGCTCCTCCTTATTGAAGTTCAAGACTGAGGCAAAAGCTGTATATATCCTGAAAATAAATGAATTATTACTTGCAGGATGTAATCTGGAAGACTATCTTCCTTGCCAGAGGTTTTTCCTTGGAAAGCTTAATAACCCAGAAGGGAAACCTTGGATTAGGACTGAAAAGGGGAGCTGTCATAAATGCTCATGGGAAAGTATTAATTACAGCCACCTAGCTGAGGGCCTAAAACTACCTGGGTTATACATAACTGGATCATATGGGAGACAAAAACAGACATAATGGATCAAGCACGCTGTTTGTCAGTGCATGAATATAAGAAATGTGGTACAAACAAGGGGACTTGGGAGTTCTTATGGTTCCTGGAAGATTTTGGAATCTCACTGTTTGGCAAATTAAACCTCATTTAGAGTTCTACTGATAAAAGCCTAAAGAAATATGAGTATTAGATTACAGGATGCCATCAACAACAGGGAAAACAAGATTTAGATTCAAAGCTTTTAGAGATTTGGAGATTTTTTTCTGAGTTAAAAAAAAAAAAAAAAGAGAGAGAGAGAGTGAGAGGTAAAATCACCCAGGATAAAAGAGCAGGTTGTAATTGGTTCGGTAATGATTACCAGCGGAAAACAAGTTGTTCAGCAGATTATCAGAATATGTCAGTGACATCCTATTGGTGCTGCAAAATCTACTGAAGGGATTTTTTCCAAATTTTATCCTAATTAACCCAGAGAAACTGCCTGAAAAGGCAAAATACATCTTAGGCAGGACTGTTGATGGAATGACAACCTTTACGATTCTTTTGAAAGGAAGGAGAATGGTGGAAAAAAGAAGATTTCTACATACTCTAGGAAGTAAGGCCTCATGGGAAATGTGTCTAAAGGGAAAATGACTTGAAGTAGAGCTGGCAATGCAGCAGTGAAACACACCATCATAGCATAAAAGAGAAGCATGAATATACACGACCAAATTCTGAGAGGCCATAACACAATGTGAGATTCAATATCAAAAATATCAAGAGTAATAAGAACTTGTTCTATAAATACTTCAATACTTTAAGTGTGATCAAGGAACATTTTGGGTTTCTATTCAACTGGGGAAGAAAACAACCAACAGATTACATTAAGGGGGATGAAGCACTGAAAGCCTATTTCTGTTTCTGAATCAGTCATTGACAAAAAAGTCAAATGTAAGCAAGTGGCTTGAACAATGAACACTAGTAACAAATAAGGCAAGAACAAATTATAAGATCTTGCTACTTATTCAAATTGGTACTTAAAGAATTGACTAAAATGGTGTCCCAAATTTATGCAGAAAACACCACCTAGCCTTAAAGAGAGGGAAGGAGAACTATAGAGTTACTGAGAATTATAAGAAATCTATTCCTGCTTTCAGGCAGTAATTAGAGAGTCACAAAGAGTTCAAAGCCTGTTAAGAGACACAGGAGCCACTAGGGATCCTTGCAATCTACCCAGATTTCAGGCAAACTTATATTTAAAATTATGCTACCCTCTAACCAGTGCCACTTTCAACTTGGTTTCCTGAGGAAATAAGAATAATGCAATCAACCTTTTTATCCAAATTTCTGTCAGCTTTCCCCCATGATTTGACATTCACCTACAAACTTCACTTAAACTTGAGAGTGGTAGAGGTCTTAAGACACAGTGGTTACAAGTTTTGCCAAACCGACAGTCATGAAAAGGAGAGAAACCCAGTTCATTCTCCTAGTTGGGAAGGCAGAGGCATTATCTCTTCCACTTGTTAGCAGCTAGACAAGCAACCAGCATATGTGTTTCTCCGGGCTCATGGTGTCTCTTGCCCAGTTTCCAGACTGAAGTACTCAGTGAAAAGTATGTTCTTTGTCTATTTTCAATTAATACGCCACAAGTACATTTACCAACTTTGTGAGACACTAAATCCTTCTCCCCACACATTCCCATCTCACTGGAGCTGAGTCTCAAAGTTCTTCATTCAGACCAGACTGTCTGCTGTGACATATCAGTCCTGGATGCCATGTTTGTTGAAGGTACGGATATATCTCCAGATGGTGGCTCAGCAGAAGTTGAAGACAAATATTTATTAGGAAGGAGTCCTGTTGCAATACAAATCCTTATATTGCTGATTCAAATGCCAAATATTCATTGCCAATTTATTTATCTTAATGGCAGAAACTTGAAAGTCTTGGTGGGCCTACAACCCTTTGTGTGAGAGCCTTGTTGAAGAATGCATTAAGCATGGCACTGAAATTGGTATTCAGGGTCAGAGGTCAGAGCTATGGTTAGACCTATGTTTGATGTCCCGATAACACTCAGTCTCTTTTGATAAGTGTGTGGAGGTCCTGTGACAAGGCTCTGAGACAACAGAACCGGCACAACAGAAATGACAGAAATGAGCTTTTGTGGCCATAGGAATAAGTTGCCAATTCTGAGGATGTGTGACTGCAAAGACAAGGCAATCCCAAGAGCTGCTTTAAAGGAGATTTAGGTGTGGACTTTGGAAGCACAGAAAGGCCAGATAGTCAAAGAGGAAACAAAGAAATTTCAGGATGATCTGGGACAATGTACATCACGAACACAGCTGTTGACTTCAGATATTCCTGTTCCGAGAGCTGTTGACAGAAATGCGAGTTTTGCACAGGGTATCCTTTGTTATATGAAATAGCACCCTTAAATATGGGGGAAGACAGGCAGCGAGTATGCCTCCATGGACATACTAGGGAAAAGCGTTATCAAGGTTCAAATGAAAGGAAATGTGTGTCCAGAGTCTGAGCATACATCATGCAAATAAAGAAAAAAAAATATCTGTAAGGAAAATAAAGCATATCTCATTACGGCAGGTGATTTTTTGTTTATTTTCATGTTTTCCTCTGGATTATGCAGGCATTTCCGTACATTCAAAAGTAAGAAGTGAGGAAAATCTTGTTCATACACTTTTGTAACCAGGGTGCTGATATCAATGATGCTGACTGGTTCAGATGGATGAAGATCATAGATTGAAGCCTGTAGTAGTCACAGTCATTAGACGCACCACTGTTCCTGATCCTCTGAGAATGTTCAAATACAGTTCCTGAGTAATGAGCCACACTGATTCTGTGGAGGATCACAAGCTTACTCATCAGATGTTATCTAGAGGGCAAAACCCCAATTGTTAAATGTTGCAGTGAGACGTAATCTTCGTGGATTCTGTGAAGTGAGCTCAACCATTTTTACCTGAATCCTAGAGTCTTTGATGAACGATTCAAATGTGTTTGCTCTCCTGATGTAATGCTTTGAATGTTGTACAATTCTGAGTATATCTCTGTGAAATGAGAGATCAGCCTAGGATAGTACTTACCATTACAAAAACAGCATGTACCCTCAGTCTGTCTGAAGGTCTCCTTTCAATACATATTTTTTCTTTGCATTAAATAGAACATTGTCTGTATTAATAACAGTACCTTTTTGAAAGCTCTGTTTGCCTTTTTTCTTCTCTTTGTTGGCTTCCCTTTGATATATGTGAGCTGATACCATTTAAGTCACTAGGAAGAGCAGCAACTATTAAATTATCCAAAAGCATCTTGTAAAAGATCCCATCAGAAGAATTATCCTGATATTTATAGAACAACCTGGATAAAATAAGAATTTAAAAATAATTTGGGAGGTTGAGAACAATGCGTAATACTATTTCTTAAGGCAAAGATGATCAAAGTAGCACATGTCCTTTCTACATAAAGTTAAGGTCATTACTCAGAAGGCTATCCTTAGGTATTGGAAACTAGCCTTCCCAAGCTCCTTCTACAGCCTACAGAGAATGGAGAAACCTAATTTAAACACTGCCTGGAAGAGCTTCTGTGACTAGAAGGAGTCTAGGGAGAAAAGCCTCTCCCATCTGCGGTTACCCTTTGTGAATACCCTGTGTAATCGTAGAATCACAGAATCACAGGGATTGGAAGGGACCTCTGGTGTTCAAGTCCAACCCTCTGCTAAAGCAGGTTCCCTACAGTAGGCTGCATGGGAAAGTGTCCAAGCAGATTCTGAATATCTCCAGAGAAGGAGACTCCATAAACTCTCTGGGCAGCCTTTTCCAGTGCTGTCACCCTCGAAGCAAAGTTCTGGTCCCAGGACTCCTGCTCTTTAGATATTTATAAACAGTCATGAGATCTCCTCTCAGTCTCCACTTCTCCAGGCTGATGAGACCCAGGTCTCTCAGCCTTGCCTCATAAGGGAGATGCTCCCAGTCCCCAGCCATCTCAGTGGCTCTCTGCTGGACTCTCTCTCAAAGTTTCCTGACTTCCTTGAGCTGGGGAGCCCGGAACTGGACACAATACTCCAGATGTGGCCTCACCAGGGCAGAGCAAAGGCAGAGGAGAACCTGCCTCAACCTGCTGGCCATGCTCTTTTTAATGCACCCCAGGATACCATTGGCCTTCTTGGCCACCAGGGCACACTGCTGGCTCATGGCCAACCTGTTGCCCACCAGGACCCCCAGGTCCCTCTCCGCAGAGCTCCTCTCCAGCAGGTCATCCCCCAGCCTGTACTGGTGTATGCGGTCATTCCTCCCCAGGTGTAGGACTCTGCTCTTGTTGAACGTCAAAAGGTTCCTCTCCGCTCAGCTCTCCAGCCTGTCCAGGTCTTGCCAAATGGCAGCACAGCCTTCTGGTGTGTCAGCCACTCCTCCCAGCTTCGTAGCAGCAGCAAACTTGCTGAGGGTGCATTCTATTCCTATATCCAGGTCACTGACGAAGATGTTGAACAAGACCGGACCCAGTACCAATCCCTGGGGAATACCAGTAATTATAGGCCAAAACTTAACACTTGAATTAACATTTGAATCATATGATGGACACCTGGAAGAAACTCAGCTCACCCAACACAAGCCTGTCAAATTCAGCTGCATTAGTGGAAGGGACAGCTATCATCACAGCCACTAAACATGACAGAAATCATGAACAAAGGCCCTTGTTTACCATAACTTGCCACCTGGCATAGAAATGCAAGATGTAATGGCCAACGGCTTAAATTAATACTCCTGTCTGTGAACACTAGCAGTCTGGGAGCAGACACTCTGTCCAGCCCCTTCTGTAATACTGGAGGTATAACAGAAGATCAGGTGGGTAGCTCCCTGGGCCTGTTAAATCACTCTCTCAAATCATTCCTATACAAATTAGCAGAGCTCACAAGTCAAAGCCCTTGTCATCAAGCCCTCATTTCTGCTTCAGTGAGTTGTTTAGACTTCCAGGATTTCATTCTTGTTCACAGAGCTTTGGGGCATTCCTGGGCGAAAGCAGAAGGCTCCTGTCCTTGTACTGAGGAAGCATGGCATTCTCTACACTCCACTTAGCCTGAGGGCCTGTAGTTGACACTAGAAAAAAAACAGCTGTGGTAAAAAACACCGGTAAGTTAACATGTCACGTGCTCCAATGCCTTCCTTCTGAAAAAAAAAAAAAATGAAATAGAAGCTTTCATTTCTTTTGAGAAATCTAATCCACACCATATACACTGCAGAGGAGAAAGTATCAGATGGGTGAGAGAGGGGGAAACAAGTCTCCATTTTCTATTATTTGTTAAGTTCTGTTCAGTTAAAAAAAGTGAAGTCTTCACATCGAAAATGGCTGTGAACACTACAGAGCAACATCTGTTTTGTGAGTGTAATCCATAAAAGGCTTCCAAACGCCCTTAAAAATTGTTCCCTCTTTTCTCCAGTCTGAATGTCATCTCACAGGAAGCCATCTGGGACAAGCATGCCAGCTATTCTGCTGCAGTGATAGCAGTATTGTCCTCAAGTGCCTCAGGATGAGTCACATCAATGCAAAAGTCCAATTATAGCAGAAGCCCCCCAAAGCAGAAGTACAATTTCAAATAAATAAGACCGATGCAGCTGAACCAGTGGAATTCAGAATGTAACTCAGTCACTTCATCACCTTTTGCTCAAAAATCCTGAATCCCTTAAAGCACCTGTGCTAAATCCCCAATCTGGTTATGGCATTCCCAGCACAGATGTGATAGTCTTACGCCCAGAATGTATGCATTTAGAGGAGTCAATTACGAGGGGTTTTGATCATTATTTTAAAATACACCATTTTTAAACCTAGCATCTCTTGCCACTTTAGAGCAGCGAATGAACAGTGCCATCCACTGTTCCTCTGCGTAATCCACAATATTTTACTAGGATAGTCTTAAATAAGATTTAACATAAAAATTAATGCCACATTTAAAACAAAGAAATGTACACTGGTAAAAAGATGCAAGTCAAAAAATACTTTTAAGGATAACTCACAGAATGACATCTCTGAAAGCAGATTACAACAAAGCAGACTTTTCAAAATATGTCCTCAAATGTGGATGAGCCATTCTAACTTAATTAGCTAATTTTTACTCATTTATCCTAAAGCCAAACATTTCTCCAGTCAATTAGCCCATCTACTGCAGTGTTAAGTATAAATTCTCTCTTCGTCTTTCTATAAAAACTACATTTCTTCATCAGCTACATTTGGTCATCATCTCTCTGGAACATGACCCTGATGAACGATACTGCTAAGAACTGATATTTTAGAAAGGCTTACTCGAGAAGAATAAATAATACAGTCTGGAAGAGACTCTGTGCTCATGGACTAAACATGATCAATACAAGACTGTATGTCCCTGAATGTCTTTGACAATGGAACTCAAACCTTGCCTTTCAGATGTATAATTTAGAAGCCACTCCTACAAAAAGATTCCAAACTTATCCCATCTGTGGTGATGCGCGTCTTGCTTTGCTAAACACAGATATCACAGAATCACATAATTGTAGGGGTTGGAAGGGACCTCTAGAGATCATCAAGTCCAAACCCCCTGCCAAAGCAGGTTGCCTGTAGCAATCAGTTTGCACAGGTAGGTGTCCAGATAAGTCTTGAATATCTCCAGAAAAGGAGACTTTACAACATCCCTGGGCAGCCTGTTCCAGTGCTCCATCACCCTCACCATGAAGTTCTTAAACGTATTTGTGTGGAACTCCCTATGTTCCAGTTTGTGGCCATTTGCCCTTGTCCTCTCCCCACACACAACCGAAGAGTTTGCCCTCATCCTTTTGCCTCCTGCACTTAAGATATTGACAAACATTGATCGGATCCCTTCACAGTCTTAGAATCATAGAATCATAGAATCCTTAGAGTTGGAAGGGACCTTTAAAGGTCATCTAGTCCAACTCCCCTGCAATGTACAGGGACATCTACAGCTAGATCAGGTTGCTCAGAGCTTGGTCCAGCCTGACCTTGAATGTCTCCAGGGACGGGGCTTCTACCACCTCTCTGGGCAACTTGTTCCAGTGCTTCACCACCCTGACTGTAAAAAACTTTTCCCTTAAATAACTTTTCCAGTCTTCTCTTCTCCAGGCTGAACAGACACAGGTCACTCAGCCTTTCCTCATAACGGAGACGCTCCAGGCTCTTTATTATATTTGTTGCCCTCTGCTGGACGCTTTCTAGGAGATCCCTGTCTTTTTTGTACTGAGGAGACCAGAACTGGACACAGCTCTCCAGATGTGGCCTCACCAGGGCAGACTAGAGGCAGAGGAGAACCTCCCTCAACCTGCTGGCCATGCTCTTTTTAATGCACCCCAGGATACCATTGGCCTTCTTGGCCACCAGGGCACACTGCTGGCTCATGGCCAACCTGTTGCCCACCAGGACCCCCAGGTCCCTCTCCTCAGAGCTCCTCTCCAGCAGGTCAGCCCCTAACCTGTATTGATGCATGCAGTTGTTCCTCCCCAGGTGCAAGACTCTACACTTGCTTTTGTTAAACCTCCCCTGGTTTAAAAACCAGGTTCCTCTCTGCCCAAATAGATAGCTGCACTGTATAACAATGCTTCAGTTAAATAACGCAAAAATGCTCTATGTTCACCATACCAGAAATGCTATAAGTATTATACCCATTTTTCCTGTGATTTGCTTGAATGCAACTTCAGTGTTTAGCATTTTGCTAGATGGATCTCACAACATTTATCTTGCGTCCTTTTAAAACAAAGGTATAATATTCACTGACCACAATGATGAATGAATTAAACTCTCCCAGTTTGCCATTCATTGCTTTACTCTATATTATTTTCTTCCAGAGAATGTCTTGAATTTCAAGTAAAGACCACTTTACAATTCAAAGTGACTGTAATTCTTGACTTTTCTTACATTACGGATCTCTCATTGACACAAATAATGGTGGAAACGTTATTTAGAAAATTGTATAACTGTTGAGTCCCAGGTAATTCAAAGGATAATTACTTGTTCATGATCAATGACCACTGATTATACACTGCATAGTGCAGAGCTATAAAACTGACAGATGATGAAAGCATGTACTTACAGCACACTGTGCTGGCAACATGACTTTTATGAACCCAATGCATAGCACCCAAAGTTTTCTCTACGACATTTATAGAAAGGAGAATACATACAGTAGAATTGGTTTTACTGATCACACTCATGCTCATTCATATTTCAGGATCAAAGATTATTTTCCAAAAGGCATTTCCTATTGATGCTGTTGTGTTTGCTGCTCACTCACAATGACCAGCAGGACACTAGGTTGTAAGGGTCAGACTGGAACTGATTTCTTTGATTTTCCTATTATGTTTTCAAAGGTAGGAGAGAATTCCAGAAAGCTAGAGCTCCTGTGAGAGTAGACTAGACCTGATTATAACCTGACTGAAATGTTATTGCAATAAAATGGCTGATAACAATTCCTTCTTCTTTGGACATAGATATTTTGAGCCCATCCTCCCTGTACTCGTAGCTACTTCGACTTCCCAGACCTGGGGAGTCTGCTCGTATTGAAAATGAGATTTAATGTTAACGATATTTAATTTCAATTTTGTGTTCTTTACCACAATAGTCTACTGAGGAAAAACATAGCATAAATTAATTTTGCATTACATTCTGTTTGGAATTACTAAATAATGTTTGATAATGGCTTGGATCTCCAGCACATTATTTGTTTCTTTGTAGAAAAGGCTTGTCTCACCCTTGAAATGGTGAAATTATTCCAAACTCACAAGTTTCCAACATATAATTGTCGCAGAAATAAATAAGAGATTTACAAGCTGCTCATATGAGGAATGGGACATCTCTTCCACCAACCTTTTCTTTTCTGTATGTTTAAGACAAACCAAAATCCTTAATGCCTCTAGCTACAGCTGTCATATTAAGAGACAGGAACAAATACATGGTAAGAAAAGAAATTGCATTGTCTATTACAATTCACACATCATCAACTTACTTTGTAAATTGTTGATCTGTCAAAGAGGGACAACACAGCTGTAAGACTTTTCTTAGATAAATTCTGTTAATAGTGACAGTACACTTAGGTTCATATGACTGCAAAGCCTTATGAAAATCTTTCCAATTTTCTGTGATATTATCTGAAAGGATCTCCTCCACCTAACAATTCAACAAATTAGAAATGCAGGAAAGAACAAAAGCATCCCTGAGGTTAGACATTGATAGTGTTACCCCATCAAAAAATGTAGTAAAATGACAAATCTAATATAGGAAGACGAACACTTGCTGAAAATGAATCATGTTATTATTTACAGTATTACAACATAGAACAAGACGAACAGACTTCTTAATTTGTTTTTTCTACTAGGCCATTTATGAATCATCTAATTTACTAGAAGATTATTTTCAGCTAAAATAATTTTAGTGTACTAATTCCAAAGCACGATGCAACATCAGGCCCCAAGTTTAGCTTTCAAAATGTTTGTTCTGAGAATTGAATAAAAAGTGACTGTGCAGGAAAGTGTATACCTCACCGCACAGATCTGCTCCTTTAAGCGACTAAAGAGTCTGACTGACAATGCGGAGTTTTTACTGTCCTTCCCCTCAGTCCTGTTAAACAGAATTCACTGGGACTGAATGACTTGCAAGTGGCACTCAACTTACTCAAGGCATAACTTGAAGACAATGAGCTTGCACAGGAGAAAATAATGACAACAACTATCTTACTGAACTTTCTTTAGGACGTCTGTAACACCAGCAGTTAAAATAAAGGTAACTTTTCACTTGTGAACAGATCTTCTCCTCAGAGCAGAATCGCTATCCAGGTTTGAAATCACAGCTGACAGGGTCATGCGTGGCTATTTGTTATCCCAGATGGTATTTCGTCCCAAGGTGACAACAAGCTATGGTGTTTAACATTTCCTCCACCTGACATCTCTCACACTAACATTTACTTAATTTGGATTGCTTGTTTTAAAGGACAAAAATGGTCACTTAGCTCTTTACCTCTCTAATAAGAGTCTAACCAGCTTAATTTGTAAATCCAACTGAGTGTGCATGTCAGCTGGATATGCAGGCACTACCAGCACTTCTGCCTTCTGAACAAGCTGATTTTACAACTACTGAAGTTTGTCCTAGAATTTCAGCCAGCCCATTATTCTCTTCAAAACCAGCTGGAATGGACTTGAGCTGCTGCATCAAATGTTGTTGGAGTCATCAGGGTGGAATGCAGCCTCTTTCAGCTCCTAACATCAAAGCCTTTTGAAGCAAAGCACACCGTTCATGGCCCTTTTTTTGTACATCTAATGTCTCTTGACACTACTATGCTCCTTTGATATCTCTCAAAAATGCTATCCAGACTATCCAGCACGGAGCTAAACATGGAGTTACTCAGAGGATATACTAATGCCAACCTAAGAGATTTGATACTGAAAATTATAAACAGCTTAATATGAGGCAGTAGGTTTCCAAACTGCAGCTTAGGTTGTGTCTTAGAATAATTTGCTAAGCTAAGAAGTACTATTCCTGTCCCTCATCTGCAGTATACACATACATAAGCCAGTGATTCTGCACAAGTTTTTCAGTAAACGTGAGATTGTTCTCCAGCTGATGCTTCAGGAGAGTCTAGAAGTACTGATTATGAATCATAGAATCCTTAGAGTTGGAAGGGACCTTTAAAGGCCATCTAGTCTAACTTCCCTGCAATATACAGGGACATCTACAGCTAGATCAGGTTGCTCAGAGCTTGGTCTAGCCTGATCTTGAACATCTCCAAGGACGGGGCTGAAAAGTATATGAACATATCGACATAGACAAAATTGTATGCAGCTGTAGCATTTTACCACAACACAATATGGCATTTTGCTGCAGTCATTATAGAAGAGGTTATCATTAAAGAAATAACATCACAGATTCTTTTTCTTCAAACAAATCCAAAAACTCCTTACAGTCAAGGTGTCCGGTCTGATCTAGGTTGATATCTGGATTAGCTCCTGAAAGTCTTTATCTTTGACTTGAAATAAAAAGTAATGCGAAACACGAAAGCAATTTCTTACGATCTTTCCATCTTGCTTCTAAAAAAAGGAAGAAAAAAGAAAAAAAATGAAAGAAAGCATGCATTAGCATGCTGATACTAACATGCTATATTACGTGTCTGAGCTACTACACGTCTGTAGTTATTTCAGTAGCCTTTTATATTGAATCTAGTACTTTTTTTCTAGTTCCTGGTGAACATACAACTGGAATACCCACTGGATGGAAGTCTAGAACTACGGAATGAAACTATAATGACCTTTCCATTATTTTGGTATAGATTATTTAGTTTGCTGATAAACTGTGCCACAAGTGAATGGATATACGAACTTGATTTGCACAGACCAGCTCATGTTCAGATCAACTTACCTACTGTGTTTCATTCCTTACTGAGTCTGGAATCAGTAAGTAGTTGCTGAGCCTTCAGAAATTCTGACTCTTGACGGTATTGTATTGGTCCAAAACATCTGAGACCTACTCCACGGACTTTGCCTTTCTTTTCTCGTGCTCCTTTAGCATCGTAATATGCAGTCTTTAAATTGGTTATGCTGCTGGGCTGGGTCTGTTTGCATTCTTGACCTGGCTACTGAGGGTAGATCGGCTTTTGGAGAGTATCTTTATATAAAGCCTGATGCTGATGCCTCGTCATATTATCATGCCAATGGTATGCGTTTAGACTGTAAGGTAACAGGCAATGGATGTGTTCATGCAAGAGAATCAGGATATTTTTATTTTGCTACACTCAAAGCATTGGATTTCTCTCAGTTCCCATGGCAAGTAATATCCATAATTTATGTAGGAGAGTTTTAAATATGGGTTTGTACCAACACTTTTCTATGATTGTCTACTGCATTTTATAATTTTAAATTTGCCCCTAAACTTTTACTTTTCTTTTGTTAAATCGTTTCTTTATTTTCTCTGAAGAAACCTGAGGAAGGATAATGGGGGGAAGGAGCTAAAAGGAATGGAATAAAGGCTTTGGAACAATAACAGAAAAATAAGGAGTAAATAGTTCCTTCAGTGATTCAGTTCCTGGCTAAGCACTAGACAAATATCTTTCTGTTCATAAAATTCACCCTAAGAAAATTCTGTTTCCCTTTAGTCCCCCACAGAGATACTGGTGGCAGTAATAATATAGAGGATGAGCAATTATTTACTTCATCAGTTGGTCTGGGAAATACTTTAAAGTTTTGCAATCAAAAGATAATGGTCTTGTGAAACTACTATCTGCTATTTGAATTTTCTTTAGAGACTGTTGTCACTGCATTAAATCATATGGAAACAAAACTTGGTAATATACCTACCTCCCCCAGTAAATAAGTCAGGGAATCTGGTACTGAAGCTAGAAAGATAGCTCATACTTCACAAGAAACAATTGTACAGAACGACTATATCTTACCCATGAAAATGAAATATCTGTTATAATAAAAATATTTTGTTTAAACCTTAGATAGTATGGGTAAGGTATACTGCATCAGTATTTATTAAGCAGTTTACACTCGCTTATATGGTCAATTTGCAAGTTTAATTTTGTTTATTTAAAGCAGTTTAATTTTATTGCCCATATTATTATCTAATTCAGTTCCAGCACCAGCAGTGTGAATGGGGATGCACTGGTTAATTCCAATAACAACAAAAAATCATTATGTTACGTATAAACAATTCTTGCAGGTCTTTCTTTCAGCGTGGGAGCCCCCAGATATTTGTGATTAAGTGGTTGTTTCTTCAACCTGTCCTTTCTTTCTACCATCTCAAACACCTCTCCCTTCATTAACAATTTCATGCAGTAATGCCCCAACTCAGTAAATGACTTAGAATCATGTAGAAAGGAGCCTTACTGAATGATGGCCTGAATGCTGTAATTGTGATTATTATCTACTGCAATGTATGAAACTGATCTCTTTTCTTATAAATTGCTAGGTGAATTCTTTCTTTTTGTGGTCATATATATATGTGTACAGATGATATACTGCAGAGCTAAGGAGAATAGTTTTTGTGTAATTATATTAGAAAGGAATTGTGATAAATAATCTATATAAAACTATCTAATAAAAAATGCCAGCAGCCCTTCTGAAGATATGCCCAGTGCTCATTTTGCTTGTGTCAACCAGACTGAAAGCTTTAATTTTTTCAGTCTATTATTTGCTCATTGAATTCAGAAATAGAGTCTTCAATTTAAGAAGTGCAATATGTAGCAAATCAAAGTAACAAAAAAAATCCAGCTGTGCACTTCAGGGACGATCACACAGTCCTCTGCATGGGACATACATATCATGACATTCCATCAAAGCTGACCGAAAGGCTTTTTAGCGTAGTTCTGTACATCGTGAAGGCCACAGAACTGGTGAAGATAGACAGTTCTTTATCAAAAGTTCATATTCCAGAACTAGACATGAAAAGGCAATCCAAGCTCTACAGAAAGTCAGACGAGGTTATTTTTGAAAATAGAGTGAACTATGCAACAGTAGGCTTGACACCATGTCAGTGTCAGACATACGTCACAATCTACCTGTCAGACAACAAACTGCAAACACAAATATTTTACAAATACATTCTATATGATCTTATAATAATTACTGCACAGCTGTAATTCTAATCAACTTTACATTTATCCCTTCATCAAAATAGGTTCCCTTTTTCTGTCTCTTCTCCTATGTGCACGGGGACCATGGCGGTATATACTCATTGCTATGCACTGTATTTGGTGTACACACTTATACACTTACACAATTTGGTGTACACACTCCCTTCTTTTCCAGAATGCTGTATCTCAGATTAAGATGTAGTTTTATCCTGCATATATTTATGCATATCTTTAATTTAAATGTCAATCACAATCAATTGGTCCCTTTCAGTGTGTAATGCCGGACAGATATTCACGTTCAGTAGCATTAAGACACAATGCTAAAACTAGTAACTATGTACTTGTAAAACTTTTACAATTCTGGGAGCAGTCTCAAGTTTACCTGATGACAGGTTTCAGCACCAGACATAAAACAATTTAGTTTGTGTTATGAATCTCATGCATCTAAGAAATGTGAGTTAGGAGACTTTCCAATTCCACTAGAATTTCTTGCCCTGAGATAAACAATCACTTTTAAAATATATATATATACATATATATTAAAATAAAAACAATGAAATAATGCAGATGAAAGATGACAACTCAGTAGCACAATTCAAAATTTCTTTACACAAAGGAGATGCATATGACTCTGAAAAAACAAGTGTCACATTTTCAAATGACACAAATGCGAATGCCTTGAGTGACTGAGACACCACATCCAGTCAAGAACAAGAACTATCAAACAATGCACTTATAATGAAATGCATAAAAATAAGAATGTATAGTGATAATGACTAGAGAAAAAGCACAATAAAATAAGGCATACAACTAATAAGCTATACAACTAATGTATACTGAATATTACCCACTGAAATTAACATTTTCTTCTTTCCAAATTTTAGAATACAGAATTATATTATAGAATCACAGAATGGCTTGGGTTGGAAGGGACCTCAAAGCCCCCCCAGTCCCACCCCCTGCCGTGGGTAGGGCTGCCACCCACTGGGTCAGGCTGCCCAGGGCCCATCCAACCTGGCCTTGAGCACCTCCAGGGATGGGGCACCCACAGCTTCTCTGGGCAGCTGTGCCAGGGCCTCACTGCCCTCCAAGTAAAGAATTTCCTCTTAACATCTAATCTAAATCTCTTCTCTTTCAGTTTAAATCCATTCCTTCTTGTCCTATCATTATCTGCCCGTGTAAAAAGTCAGTCCCCCTCCTGCTTATAAGCTCTCTTCAAGTATTGGAAGGCCATAAAGAGGTTTCCCCAAAGCCTTATCTTTTCCAGGCTGAACAAGCCCAGCCTGACTTCATAGGAGAGGTGCTCCAGCCCTCTGACCATCATTATGGCCTCCTTTGGACCCACTCCAACAGTTCCATGTCTTTCCTGCTCTGGGGGCCCCAGACCTGAGCTTAAAGGTAGCCTTAAGCTACCTTTAGTAGCTTAGGGGTAGGGATGGTGATAGGAGGACGGTTGGACTAGATGGTGTTGTAGGTCCTTTCCAACCTAGTGTTTCTATGATTCTATGACCTGGACACAGTACTCCGGATGGGGCCACACGAAAGTAGAGCAGAGGGGGACAATCCCCTCCCTCGCCCTGCTGCCACAGCAGCTGGCGTTCCGGGCTGCAAGCACACGTTGTTGGCTCATGTTAAGTTTTTCATCTACCAGAACCCCCAAGTGCTTCTCTGCAGAGCTGCTCTCAAGGAGTTGTTTTCCATATATGGAGAAATGTTTCCGAAATACTCTAGAGGCTAGACAGTTTGGTTTACTATTAATTCCTTGGTGAAACACTTGCATAACTGTTTTTTTTCCCTAGTTTCTCAGTTTTAAAGCAAATCACAAAATATTGCAAGACTTACAAAAGAACATCAAAGGGAACTTCACTNACGGTTGGACTAGATGGTGTTGTAGGTCCTTTCCAACCTAGTGTTTCTATGATTCTATGACCTGGACACAGTACTCCGGATGGGGCCACACGAAAGTAGAGCAGAGGGGGACAATCCCCTCCCTCGCCCTGCTGCCACAGCAGCTGGCGTTCCGGGCTGCAAGCACACGTTGTTGGCTCATGTTAAGTTTTTCATCTACCAGAACCCCCAAGTGCTTCTCTGCAGAGCTGCTCTCAAGGAGTTGTTTTCCATATATGGAGAAATGTTTCCGAAATACTCTAGAGGCTAGACAGTTTGGTTTACTATTAATTCCTTGGTGAAACACTTGCATAACTGTTTTTTTTCCCTAGTTTCTCAGTTTTAAAGCAAATCACAAAATATTGCAAGACTTACAAAAGAACATCAAAGGGAACTTCACTCATCCTTTTATAAAACATCCATCTGATTCAACATTTTAAAGTCAAATTTGTAGCTATAGTTACAGGAAATACTATACTTCTAGACTGCACATTAGAAAGCACTGGTAGTAGGTTAGGATTTCATTTCAGAATATGGATTAACAGTAAGGGACCAGTGGCATTTTAGATTCCTACACATCAAGAATAGCCCAGGAAAAAAATTAGTTTGAAGAAAAAGGCAGCAGGCAGTTGCCTGTGAGATGGGCAGTGATATGAAGAATCAGAAGCATGCTGAATGAACCTATTAAAACCTTTTAGATAAGAACTCGAATTTATTTTAAGTCCTGGAATAGAAGAAATTCAAGTTCAAATCTATTTATATCATCTGAAATAAAAAGGGCAAGAAACTTACTTCTGTTAACTCTAAGAAATGGCAGAAATTTCTTTACTTGGTTTATGTGCGTTTTTTATAGCAGCCAAAAACCTGCTGCATAACTGCATAAATGTTTAAGAAAGCTACAGATTTACACACATTTACACGTTATGTGATGAGTTCACTGCTGAGATCAGTGCTCTGTTAGAGTATTGCAAACAGCAGCTGAGCAGAATAATAGTATTTGCTCAACGTTACTATGCAGACCTTAGCAAGAAAAGGATATATGGCATCCAAAAATATTTTTATTGTGTTGATCACATGAGACTCAATATCTTTCATACCCTTTTTTCTTGCACCAAGTGTCTAAGCCAGTAGCTATCACATTTCATTTTAGCAATACGGAAATCAGCATTTCTAGGAACTACTGCCCTTGACAAGAGACTGTGGTAGGCAGCAAGTGGCAGCGATCCCCTCAGACCCAGGGACAGCCCTGAGCAGGGGGAAAACCGGGGAGAGAGGCAACAGAGAGTCAGGCTTGGTGGTGAGCCCTGCATAAACAGGACATAATGCCCAACACTGAAAAAATTAATTGTACCAGTCAACAGAAGGGTGGCAACAGCTGCAAATTAATGTATCTGGATCCCTCTCTTGGTGGTAGTGGACAGCAAGGTTGTCCAGGACTCTGACAGAGGAAAGCAGGCAGCGGGCCCCTGTCTGAGCTGCTCTCCTGGGGCAGTCTGCTGCCTTGGAAACTCTAGACCCTGCTTATGCCTGGTGGCACGCATTCTGACAGGTCTCGGAGGGGCTGATCTGCGTCCTTCTTATGCGTACATGTGTACATACTTATATCTGTGTGTGTGTGTATAAACAGAGAAAATACAGCACTCACGCTCAGTCGTTCTCACTCCACGTGTTTGTACAAATGAACTGAAAAAAAAAACATCAGAAGACCACAGATAACAGAAAAACAAATGGTAAAATGACAAAGGAAACAAATCACTGATACAGCATGACCAGGAAGAATGAGCACAAGGAACAAGCTTTCTAATAAAGTCCTACATTGAGAAATGGAGAGAATAGGCCAGAATAAAAGAGAAATCTTAATTATAAGCAGCAGTAGCTCTGAAAGATTTTCAGGCCACAACATACAGTCAAAAAATAAATAAATTGCCAGTATGATGTTAGGCCTAAGGGACTCAGACAATCCTTAGATGTAGAAACAGGGGAACACTTAGCAGTATCTGAAAAGTTATTTTATTTATTTTTCTGGTGCCAGTAAAACTTCTATGAAAGCACCAATTCTCATTTCTATCATAACATTTCATGAAATATACAGAACAACTAGCAGGGGTTCAAAGAGAGCCACGGGGATGATTAAAAAGTGGCCAACATGACTTCCAGTGAAATTCTAGGAGGTCAATAATTTCTGTTTATCAGAGAGGTTGTTACAGATTATTTAGTCCCAGGTTGTGCATAGCTATGTTAAAGAAACTGAAATAACAGACTCTGCAAGCTACTGTAACACAAGGCAAGGACAGGCAACCTCTAGATTACTTTAAAGCTGATGTAGACACAAATGGTTAGCTGTAAAAGTGGTTAACCAAGGCAACATCCAAAAATAATTGCTCTTACTTCATCAAGCATAAGGAATGCCTGTTTTAAAAAGGGATAAACATCTTGGATGTATCCACACAGCTGCTGAAGAACTGTGTCACTGGAAAAAGCTTCATCTCCTCTAGCTGGATTTACTCTGCAATAGGAAAAAGAGAGTCTTAGCAACGCTTTCATGTCTCACTCTCTTCTGCTCAATATATTCTTCCTAGAGCAGGAAGAATAAATCACCTCATTAAGGCTCAGGGTTTGACAGGATTGAAAATAAGAGTGTGCACTTAGAGAAAGTATTGCCAGAAGATTATTCAACTGAACTTGATCCAAGGTGATCACCAATTGAATACACTTTCCTTGTTTTCAATAAACATATATACCACAGGTTACTCAGAACTCATGTAGAAAAGGAACTTTCTCCTTTTTTTTTTTTTTTTCTCTGAAGAATTGTCTGCCTGTTTTCAAAGATGCTCCCAGGATCCTTGAATTTTTCTAAAAATTGTTGCCAAGAAATTTTACCTGCTGCTTTCAGTCCAAATTTGATTTAAGAAAAAGAAAACTGTTTTAAAATGTTTTCTTATAAAAGCACTCTATGTTCCAAGAAGAATTTTGAATTAGAAACATTTCATCATTACAATATCAGCATGTGCAACATTCGTATTTAGAGTAAACTTCCATAGCTTTTCTTTGTTACTGAAAATGTAAACTGAGCCAACTTATTTTCTTGGTTCCAAATGTCTAGCTGTGGAAGAACTAGACCCCAGGTGAGAATTCATCTAACCAAATGTACGTGCCTGCACCTGAGCGAGTCACTCCAAGTTCCCTTTATAGTCGTTGGGAAGAAACAGGCACTTTCAGGACAGGATTCATCTCTTCCTAAAGTAGACATCTAAAACCAGTTAGATGAATCCTGCCCGTTGTTTCTCTCCAGTGACTCTAAAACGGAGCCCAGGAGGAGCAGTTCAGATGTAGATGTTCACATTACAGATGTCTAGAATGCATCCCTTCTCATTATTTACACATAACAGTAGAGGAACTAAGGGGAACAGTATGTTCATTCTTTCTTTTATCTTATGATGCCGATTGCATCCATACACGAAAACTCCAGAAGCATTGGAAGTGTTAAACTGTGTTAAAAATCGTAAGAGGTTAACTAGGATCATATTGAATGAATAATACTTTAAAATTAATAAGGATCTGTTCCCATGACCCCTCCCAAACCATTGGCACATTTCCTATCCAGTTTCAATGGTACTGCAGAAAGGCCCAAGGCCCTAAATGCACTTCTACTTCAGAAGGTGCTTCATAGGCAACTATCCCACATCTATTATCAGAAATGTGCTGACTTGCTACTCTAATAACCTCAGAAAAGCTTTTATAACTTCTATTGCTCCTTAGAATGGTGGCAGATGGTGTTTAGAGCACTTGCTTATCCAAGATACCTAGGACAAAGCTAAAAAATAACCAAATACAGAGGTATGCAAGACTTCCTGGATCTTCCACAAAAAACAAACAAACAAAAAAGCCAACACAAATCTCCAGTTTTGGTACTACATGGCAGTTTCTCAAGCTCAGTCAACAAAGCAAAACACAGAAGTTACAAGAATCACAGAATTCACTCTGGCTGTCTGAAACTGGACAGCACAGAGTACATCAGGGGAGTAGATGGAGTTGGGCTGTTCGCAGTGGTCCAGCACACAAACAGCATGCATGCACCACATTTACTGGCTCAGGGAACAAGCACCTCTGTCTGCACAAGCAACAGGATTGCACCAGAGCCCAGAACAGGGGCTGGGAAGAACAAAGCACCAAAGCATCAATGTAAATGAAGGTAAAGGCAGTGTGGGCATTTGAATTTCACCAGGGGAGCCATCTCATCCCCTACTTTGCCAACAATACTATTGAGGGATGAGTTATTAAAAAAAGCTGTAGGAAGAAGAAATATTTCGTATCTGATTATTGTTTTGGATAAATGAATATGAAACAAACAGTATGAAATAACAGATGATCTTAAAAAATTAAGGCCAAGATAACAACTGTTATTTTGAGCCCCCAACGGATATCCCATCCCACTCAAATGTCTGTGGTCTACTAAATCACTCAAATTACGCTGTAGAGAGTAATTCTGCACTGAAAATGAGCAACCAGCCAACTCTGCGTCAATCAGAGCAACAGATCTCTCCACTTCTACCTCCTTTCTCAGAAGCCCTACACTCACCTCTCAGACTTTGGCAGTGACAGCTGCCAAAATCCTGGGAGCTGATGTGACCTTAGGAAGAAATGTTGATGTGGCTATGTGAAGGTCTGGCATTATGAACTACTGTATGTGGTGCTGTTGATCAGTCTGCAAGGCATGGTGCCTTCCCCCATTCTGCAGATGGCTAATGGATCTTCCAGTTTCACCTGACTTCTTGTGGCTGTCCAACACAGCCTTTTCTCTTGCAAGTTTAGCCATGGAAAAGGAAGAATCAGGAAGAACAGTGGGTGAGGAGGAACTTCCCAGCAGAAAACTTTGTGGATCCCATTAAGGAAAGCCCTATTTAGACAAAGCTCTCATTAAAGTCAGTGGGAATAAAAACTGAGGAAGGACTTCACTAGGACTTATTAATTTCAAAACAATCCCTCTTTATAGATATAATACTAACCCTCAGATTTCACGCTGTTTTAGAAAATCGATGCCTACAGTATTTACATGCCATAGGTGGAGTAACTGAGGCACATAAAGGTCATTCCTCTGTAGGATTAGAAAAAGTGCACACATTTTGAGAGTGATAATCCAGCATTTTATCTACTATAATATGGCAGCTAACTCACTAAAGTAGTTAAAAAAAATGCGTGCCAAAAAAAAAAATTCAACAACGCTGCTTGGCATTTTGGAACTATGGTTATGTTCAGGTGAAAAGGAGCATAATTCCAAAAGATTAGAGCTGTAACAATATCGATACCCAGCAAAGTCATTTGATAAATCATCTCATAGTGATTCTTTACAAAACATTACCAAAACATTCAGCCATCAGTGCCCTAAGATGTGATGCTTTCATACAAATCTTGAATCAAAGAAATTAAGCATGAGAGTAATCAAAAAGTTTAAAAATCTCTCTGCTGCTGAAAACTGTCCTTGTGTTTTTAACTGATACTTTGTTCACCAATATCCTGACCAACTGACAAGTTACCTTGTATCATAAATGAAATTCATCAATTAGAAATCTGAGTAGACTCAAGAAAATGAAGTCTTAGAAGACTAGATCCTTCATTTGGACAGCCTTCATATCAGTCATGTATCTTTTGTTCTCAACAGTCAACAAGAACACCTTTCATCACAACCCTCCACCTGTGAAGGGACAATAACGCACAGCAAAGTTCCAAATCACAACCAAAAATACTTCCCACATGGCAATACTAAAACACTATGAAATTCATTCCTTCCATTTATACCACTCCTTGTGTAATCTCAAATTCACAATGTTTTATTTCTGACTCAAAGAATTTTCAAGAGCAGAAAAGATGGAATTCAGAGAATTTGGGACTCAGATGAGTGATGTCCTTGGAGTGAAGTACACCACAGAGGTCTGCCTCTGATCTATTTGATCTTGCTGCAGTGGGGACATATACTGAGAGAGACGCGTGTAGGTAATCTGGTCCTGAACCAGCCAAGGATGAAATCCTAGCTCAAGTCTAAGGCAAAACTGCATCAACTTCAATGGGCCTGAATTTTATAACAGGAGCCCATGAGATGTAAATACCTCAAACATCCATAAAATGCTGTAATGTATTATTTCTTATAAACAGCTCCATGCCACATCTCATGTCATGTTATTTAAATGCAATCTTAAAAACCTTGAAATCGTGTCCCTTGCCCATCAATTACTATTACATTTATTATCAGCTACAATGAAGTTATTTTGTTATTAGAATTAGATGACTATGAAGAACTTTTCCTGTGATTCCACTCAACTCTTTTGAATTATATTACCTGAGAAGATCAGACCTGAGAGATATAGCATATATAGACTCAAACATTTCTGTTTACAGCATCATTAAAATGTCACCATATTTTTCAAATGTCAGAGAAAGTTCCAGTGGAAGAATATATGCAGAAATCTTCCCATTATGCAACTGCTCCTAAGAGCAAGATTTACCGTAAGATTTAAACTAGAAAGTGACATGAATTGAAAAAACGACAATAGCAATTTTTTGACAAACTAATAGTTGATCATCGTTGTATCACACTGTGAATGACTAGAAGCAAATCCGCTTTATCTGATGAACGCACAAAGCATTATGGTTACTGCAGATGATACTCTCATCCAGCACCTGCTGCTGCAAAATGTATCTGCTCTGAGGTCTTTACAGCTAACTATTGCATATAAAGAAAAAGTAATCCAACCGTTTATTTATATGGATGATTCCATTCTTCAAACAATTTAAATATATAAACTATAAATTGTGGAATCATTAAACAGCGATGCATTATTTGGTTACTGACCTCCTCACACTTTGTGACTTGGGTGCCTTGTCCTATTGCTGCAAGCTCAAGCAATATCTTGGAGTACAAATAGTGTGTAAGAGTTAAGCTGTTCTTTCTTTCTCTTTGACTGGCCATATGCCCTTGGCAATGTTGTCAAGGAGTACAAAGTATGTTCTGGCAGTTTCCTTCTCACAGTTTTCACTTTCTGAGTATAAAAATTAATCATGGGAGATTTAACCAAAAGCCACAAAGACATTGATTCCTATGATATTTTAGCTTTAAAAAGGAATTATGAGTTTAGAAAGCTAGTCTGCATAAGCTGACTGAAATAGTCTTCAAGAAATCGGATTTTGGAAAGTATCTCATGGCCTAAACTCAGGTCTGCTGAGATCCTTGAGGCAAGGCAGGAGAATGTTATCTGCTCATTTATCTTCTGTATGTTATACTGCCCAAAAGTTTTGGTCATGATACTGAGAAGATGCCTGGTTAAATTAAAATAGCATACTGACTTGAATACAGTAGTTGGCATTATTTCCCAGCCATCACAGCAGTTTTTATAAAATATTTACAGTGTTAAGACGTAAATTCAAAAGATTTTTGCCTCATTTTAGCTTGCATTCAAATTTCCAGGTATTAAATTCCTTCACTGTGCAGAACAGAAGGGTCCCTTCAGTTATCTTTTTCAGTGACTAACAGTGAACAAGACAGAGTGAAAACTTTCAGCATTAGCTCATTCATTGCCCTTAGTTTTACTTCTCCCTTTCTTTTCCTTGCCACACCAGCATACTATAAAAGGAGAGGCTTGCAGAGTCATGCTATCACTGTGTAATTATAGTACTAACAGTTGTGAAGCTGTTCTTCTAGCAAATTCACACCATCCCACATCACTAGTCATTCAAATGCAAGACAGTAATGCTCTCTTTAGGAAATTAAATACAAATTTGTGAGCAAATAGAAGTCAGAAAGCAGTAACTTAAAGGTCCTACTCCATTAAACCTATATACCTTACTGCAAAAAAACTTGGCTTTATATCCAGTTACATCAGCTTTTACACACTGTGCCATACACACTGCAACACAGGCACAAGTAAGATAAATTAATGATGGTAGTCACAAAAAAAGCAATAATATAAAGTTATAAAACAGCAGTGCTAAAAAATGTCCCCTAAGAAAATAATATGGTTCTTACCTATTCATTAGCTCTTGAGAAGTTTCGTTTGGTAAAGGAAATATAAAACCATTTATGACTGACTTCAAGTAATCCAAAGACACAAATTCACTCTGACTGACATCAGTTGCTCTGAAGGGTTTTTCAATGCCCTGATAGGCTGAACACAGCCATAATGAATACAATTTATAGTGTTTTGTTCAGAAAAATCAAGCTCATTGAGCTTTTAAAACAATAATGCATTTTTTACAAGACCTTTTCTAATGTTTTTCTCTGTGAACTGATCAAATAGGTTACCCTGGCAAGCTCTGACCGTCAGATGTTTAATTAATAAGCTCACTGCAGAACACTATTCCCAATCACAAGCTCTCAAATGACAAGTCAGACAAGTTTCTCAAATATTAAATCTGCCTCAAAATTCAGAGCTAAAAATACTTAGTGGATCAGCCCGCTCGATAACATCTCTCTTAAGTAACTTTAAAACCATCCATTGCATAACCCAGTATCAAAGTTCTCTTTATTAAAATGAGTCATTAGCACAAAGAATACTGGAAATTTTTAGGAAAAATCAAATAGTTAACATAGCTTGTTGTATAAACTTATTACACATTTCTTTGGTTATTTCTTTTCAACTCACAGGCTGCTGCAACAGAGCTGTGTGGATGTGTTTTCGCTTCTGGGACTTGTAAAATGCCTGAAAGTTGACTTACTGCAGATTTTGATAAGGCTCATGAAACAATAGGAAGACTGGTTTGTTTTTCTGAAACGTTCGCTCACACTGGGATGCTGAATACTGCAAGCATCCCTGAGGCTTTTCTCCCCTCACCATTTTTTGACAAGTACCCCGTCTGCTTCTAAGCTGATTATTGTTTATTCAGAACTGCCAAAATCACAGGGTAAAGATAATGTATAGAGAGACTTTAGAAAGCCCAAAATAAACATCAAATACTGGGAGTGCTTGTAAGACGAGATGTACTGTGTCTTGACCTTCATATCAAAGATAGAAAAGACAAAAAAGGATGAAGAAACTGAGTGTCCCTGAGGCCTGTGTGTCCCTCCTGTCTTTTCAAGACTGAGAAAGCACAGCTACAGGTCTGTGTAACTGAGTTCGCAGTAAAACATGCAGTCTTCATGCACAGCCTCAGCTTCTCAGAGTCAGGATTTTCATGACATTAAGGCACATGAGTGAGTGTTGGAAAATTTTTTTCTTTTCACCTTCCCATAAAGCAAGTGGAACTCAGTAATACAGTGACAGTTATGTTCCTCCGTCATACTCCGCAGCCTTCTTCAGTTAAGATCACATCTAAGATCACAAGAGGTCATTGGACATGTCTATTCCAGCTTCAGTCTCAGTTCTAATCTTGCCACCACACATATTAAAAAAAAAAAATAGCACCTGTCCACTAAGAATTTATCTCATGTAAGTCAGAAAATAATTGTCAGATAATGGTAACTCGTTGTTACTCAAAGGAAGTCATTACTGACTTTGGCCTGACAGAGCGATCTAGCAATTCACACTATGGAACACCTCAGCCACCAAGCTTCAATGTGCTCACATTTTGTTCTAGCCTCAGGAACCTGGAAGTACTGTTTTTAGCACTGTGAATCTAGTAAGCAAAATTGGAACGTGCAAAATAAAACAGAACTGCTGCTTCTGTTTCTGGCTTTAGAGGCAAACAAGAAACCCCGCGCATGGAACGCATGCGTTCCCATGATGCCTTGCTCATCTCCTCCACCTACCAAACTATTCCGAATTATTAACGACACTCCCGTACCTTTTCTCTGAATGCCCTCTCAGCACCACTCAGACCACCCTCTGTCACAGTGCACTCAGCTGATAAACACTGTCAAAAGCTTTCTCTATGGCCTTCACCAGCAAAAAGTTTTTTTCCTGTTCTGTTCTTTACATTTTACCTTCTGGCTGATGAGGGCTGTTAAGAAAACTGATTTAGCAAAGTCTGCAGCGTTCTCATCTTCAAAGAAATAAAGCTACCTAAAACTCCTACAGGCTGTCTTTGTTTTTGCATAAATCAGTATGTACAAAAAGAATAAAAGAAAATTGAAATACAGTTTTGGTATTTTCTTGCATTTCAAACTCGATCAGTAGTTAAAATCGGAGGTAACGTATCAGCACGTTTGTTGTAGAAACTTTTCATTTCATATTCCTTTGAAAACATTGGCTCAAATCAATGATGATGATCTTAACAGGTATCTTTATTACATTTAGTTTTATAAAAGTGTATCAGAAGGTGTTACTAGAAATGATCTCTGTCAACATGTTTCCAGAACAATCTAGTACCAAAAATATATTTTCAATATGTGGAAAGCAGTTTCCTTAAAGGCCTTTTGACTTTGGAAACATGCCTATTGACCTTGGAAAATCCCTCTGCTTTTTCATTTCCTTCACATACTCCTGTCTCGCTGTCCCTTCTGAGCTCCCACACTCCTTGGAAAAGCCTCCAGTGCTGTCAGCCAAACAGATCTTCCCCAGTGATTTCCTATCAAAACAAAACAAAAGAACCAAAACAAACCAAAATCACCACCAACAAAACAAACAAAACCCCCAAAATGATTCTGTGGAATATTTATTTCAGTTGGGATGACATTCTTTTCTGGCCTCTTTTCTCTGCTCAAGATTGTGTCTATACCATGTGAGTCGTCTGCATAATATCGTTCAAATACAGTGCCATTTGGTTGGTCACCTACATGAGCATGAATTTTAATATACCTGCACAAAGACATCCTTCTAATAATAATATAAGAATATTATGGTATTCTTAAACAAATTCCAGCAAAACTTTTGGTAGATCACGCTTAAACTCTGTAGCAAGTTGTCTAGATGTTATAGTAGGCTGGAAATTTTGCAGCAGCTCCATTTGGATTAGATGGGAATGGTGTTTTGTAATTAGAACTCATTTCCACATGGTATTAATTTCCACAGCTTTGAAATTAACCTTTGATTGCAAGAGGTTATTTTCAAGATATTTCCCCTGTTCAGCAGTGAAACTGTTAATAATGTCTACACTTGCAATCCTCAAATTGTACCCAATTGCTTGGAAAAAATGAGCAGTTTTCACCTATCAGGATGACAGTATGCTAGAGAATTCAGAACCAGTTTATCACAAATTACTGTGGGATTTATCTCCAAACACCATCAGACAACAGCACTGTGACTCATGCTCGTATTTTATCTTCCTAATCATGAAATGTAGAAGTATGTAGTTTTTAAGCTTAAAATTCTGTTGCATAAAGAGAACCCATAGTCTAAAGCTAAAATGCGACCATTAGAACATCTTGTATATCACAGGCAACTAAGATTCTCTCAACTTCCTTTGCATTTAGCCCCATAATTAGTGTTTCAGTAAAATTAAACTTATGTTTGATTAAAGTTTTCCTGACAGAAATGCAGCCAGTTAGTCCTGATCAATGTTTTAAAAACTCATAACAGAAGAATTGATTGCCTTATTTTTTCATTTGAATTTGTCTATCTGGTGAAGATACATCACCAGATGATATAGTCACCTCTTAAACTTATTTTTCAAAGGCCCAAGAGATTGTCTGCTAACATTAAGTTCTAAAGCATTCAAGACCATCCCTTGAATCATGATTGTGGCTTTTTTTTTTTTTTTGCACAATTTTCCAACATCCTGGAAATGAGAACACCTGATGTGAAACTGTTCTGGTTTTTATTTTCATATATTGACAAAGCCCCATTTCTGCTCAGTATTTTTGCCAGACATCTTTGGGATATTAACACTTTCAGAGCCTTATAGCAGAAGCCAAGACCTTATCAAAAAAAGACACACATCATCTACTTTTAACCCACTATTTGCATCAACATGGGAGGGCAAATCCTGCTGGCAATATATGAAACCATTTAGGACATAAAGAAGAACCTGGTTAGCCACTTCTCAAATTCCATTTGCCACAAGTAGAGAGAGAGCTGCACTGTAACATTCCCTGTTTTCCTCTCTATTAGCAAACTGGGAAGGAATGATTAGCTGCTAAGATCATCATAAACCAATCACTTTTGCGGGGTACTGAAAGAGAGGAATTCCTAATCCCGATACGAGATTTCCTTAAACAGTTGGGAAATCATTGGCTTGCCTCTTGGCCCAGTTTTCCATCTGTAAAAGCAGAATAATAATACTGCCCTAGCCATGGGGCTATGTTGGTTATCACAATAAACCATGAACCATAAGCTATGGTTATATATTCATGGAGGACTTCACTTTTCCCTAGCAATTCCTTCACATCCTCCTTCCCCTTGAGTCTTTTCTTTGTGTCTTATTAGAAGGTGAGGATTATCTGTGAATTTATTTTCAAGGAAATTTTAAGGGGATTATGTTAGCTGTGAGTTGTATGTAAGGAAATACAGAAGGTTCAGCCTCTGCTGCCATCTCACCAACATCCACCTCTGACATCGTGGGCCAACATAATAAAATAGAAGGCATTACTTTCAGAGCAGCCCTTGTAGTTTTGGCTCTGATAAACTGAAGCATCCAGTCCTGTGCAGCCAGAATATTCTCGAATCAGCACCATGAATACAGCTGGACTACCCAGATTCGTAATGGGAGAGCTTTGCACAAGTTTTTCTTAAAAGGCAGAAGAGAAGGCTAGCACGTATCTCAGCACTGACACAATAAGGCAGAAGAAAGCTGAATATTGTTCTACACACTTAAAAGTTTCAGTTTCCTTTTCATTTCAGTATATACTCCTTAAGCAACACTCCATCTGATATTATTTTTTAGCTAGTAGTTTTCAAGAAATTGAAGCTGACAATGCACATTTAATAAGTGTAGAAATAGGTTCTGGTTTCCTAAGTATAAAAATATGCTAATTATAAACACAACTATTCATTATTTTCCTACTTGCTATTTTTACACGTATACCAATACCCCCTAATTGTTAAAATTGAAAAACAAACAAATATGCCCATTATTCTTTTTATGAATCCAGCCCATTGTTCAAGGAAAAGAAATCATTCTTTACACAAAGATTTGCTCTGAAATTGCTGCCAAAGAAAATAACCTTGAGTTATTTGCTGCATAACTGCCACATGAGTACATTAAGGGTGCCTAGGGACAGTTTCATCTTGAGCATGTGACTTTTAAGAAAAAGCTTTTAAGTTCAATATTTAAAAATTACTGCTATATCCTTTTTCTTTCCCTGATTTTTAAATTAACTCCAGTTATCACATATAGGAAGAAGTCAGATGTTTTTTGTTCCTGTGTTTTCAGTCATTTATATAAAAATGAAGGTTTGTATTGCTTGGCTGCAATGAATTCAGGATATCATTGGGATGTTAAGGAAATGGCATGTAGATATATATATATATATTTCATAGGTGTTGTTTCCCACAAAACTGGAGAATGTAGCACTGGTATGAAACCTTAATCACTTTCCAGATCATTAGGACTAGCTCATCAAGACTGCCTAGCTGTGAAAGCCTAAAAGCTCAAGACCTAGGATCTGGTCTCAAGGAAAGTTATATTTTTCACATAATAAAATAAATCTTTAGATGGGAGGTCCACCTAAAAAAGGCTTACATCGTCCTAACAGAGACTTGGTTTCAGAACAGTTAAACTTCTGGGGTTTTTTCAGTAAAAAATTAATATCCTTTTGGTGAGGTAACACAATTGCTCTGCCTCTCTAGGTTTGGGCTGGCTTATTGAAAAGAAATGCTATGAGCACAAACAGGGCTCTCTGGCAGAGTTTGTGGATCCAAAATACATCTCTGAAAATGAATATTTTCCCCAGACTATACCATAAGCGTCCCCAGCCCAAAAGCTATGCATGGGCAGTGCCTTATGTCAGGATCTTGACAGAAAAATCCCTCTTAATGGTTACAGGACTGGTTCAAAGTCCATTAAAGTTAATTGAGAGACTCAACACTATGTCCCAGAACAACCACAGCAGGATTATGGGAAAAAATAATTGTTAATCAATCCAAGGCAAATATTCAGCAGACTCTGGCTTGAATCAGAAATAGTTGCAGAGTCTAAAAGCAGAAATCAGTTCAGCAGGAAGAAAAATGGCAGCAGAACTTGGTCTACAGAAGAATACTGTTTTCTTTTTCTTCTAGATCAGTGCAAAAAGAAGCATTTTAAGTGGATTATGTTATAATTTCATTTAATACTAGGAAGCGGAAGGACAGGAGTGTCCTCAGCCCTATCATGCGAGATGCATTTTCTCTAAGAACGATATTCACAGGCCTATGTTATGAAAGCTGTATTGTCCAGAGAAATGTGATAGACAAAGATATGAAATAAACATGGGGTAGCAGCTAGCTGAGCACCCAATACCCCAGAGCATCCCTGGAACCACAGCTTTGAAGCAGGGGCTCTTTAGATTTGTAGAAACATCACTGGGAACCTCAAAAATAGAAAATAATTTATTTCTGATGAAACTGATTTTTTAGGCTGCTGGCTTTGGTATATGACGCTCCAATCCTTTGCCTGAGGGAGAGAGTTAAGTGGGAAGAAGGGGGAAAAGATATACCTAAACAGTCTAGAAAGACTGCTAGCAGTTATTTCACCTGCTAGCTTATCTGTCCCTGATGTGCTAAAATAATAATAACAACAACAACAAAAAAGGAGAGAGAACCTATTATTTTTGCTACATGGAATTTCCTGGATGATGATTTGGAGAATCTAAATATTCCATTGGAGGTGCAGAAACCTGTCCTGTTATTACTGTTTGCTTTGTATTTCTGCCGTTTCTCAGCCATTATCACCACTGTCAGCAGTGCAGACCTTTGGAGTGGTCAAATGAACTAATAAGGTTCCCAACACGAGAGAAAAAAAACATTGTCCTTGCTCCACTGATCAGGATGTACTCAAAAGAGAACTGAGTACATTTGGATTCAAATTTCGTGGGCTGCCCATGCCTTCCCAACCAAATTGGATACCGACGAAACAAACACAGTCAACCTGATCTCAGTTGCTCACTTGGAAAATGTTCTTCTAAGGCATAATGATTACAGGAAATACAGCTTTTGTACGTTAGTAAATGTGCAGACAGAAGAGTAGATTCACCAGTACTCTCATCTGCTTTATGTTTTCCTTGAGATTTAACGGGATCAGTGCAAAATTACCAGCATGGAAGTGAATTTGACCCACGATTTTAACTGCACTTTCAAAAGAAAAGCATTTTATTCCTTCCTTAAATGTATTATTAAAATTAATGGTCTCTTGTACTTTGAGAAAAAAAAACATACTTTCAGTTGCTTGAACTCATCCATAATAAGAAATTCAGATATACTTATGCACTTTCAGTTTCAGTTAGCTTCTTCAAAAGAATATTTCAGTTTGTTCGTGTGACATTCTCTCAGTAAGAAAAATCAAATAAACGTTACATTTTATCTGTGTTAATTCTGATATTCTGTTATTTCATACAGAGGTGACTTTGTATCATTGTTTTTATTTGATAAGCCTCAGTAGTTATACTGAAAAAAATTCATTATTTTAGAGCTTTAAAACCCCCCAAAATTGCAATGTTTTTTATTATTCAGGAAGTATCTGATGTAGTAACATTTTTATAGATTTATTACCTTTCGGATTGCAATGCCGAACACAAGGTTTATTATCAAATAAAGCATCATTTTGGCTCTTTTGATTGCCTGCTTTAGAAGAGTATTGCTTCTGTTCTATAATTGCCTGTACCAAATTGTTTAATTGGTTTTGCTGATTTCTAGTTCTGGAAAGTATCTCAACCCAAAAATACACACAAAGTGTAATTGTGTGGCCACTTGATATGAACTGACAAAAATTATTTTGGAATTTGCCCATAATGAAGAAAAATAACCAAATAAAAAACCTCAAGCAACATAGTACCATTCTAAATTGCTTAATTTTCTTTTAGGTCCATATCCAGTAAATACTGTCTCCAACTGTACTTCCTGATGGATTTCATGGACTCTACAGAAAGTCATTCAGAATTACAAGGTACTAAGCATTCTTTGGAAACAGACTATGGAGAGTTAGATTCACATTGGTTTAATGTAGTTTGTAGCTGATCTCCCTGCACTAAACCACAAGAGAGGAGTTTTAGATTAGATGTTGGGGAAAATTTTTCACTGAGAGGGTGGTGAGGCACTGGCACAGGCTGCCCAGAGAAGCTATGGATGCCCCATCCCAGGAGGTGTTCAAGGCCAGGTTGGATGGGGCTCTGGGCAGCCTGATCCAGCGCCTGATTTAGTGATTGGCAACCACGCCTGCATCAGAGGGCTTGGAACGAGATGATCTTTGAAGTCCCTTCCAACCCAAGTCATTCTATGATTCTGTGTCATCAGCATCAATTCAAAGGCATTGTCATCACTCAATCTCTTTCAACATTTCCACCATAGTGGCTTATAAGCACAATTTCACAAAGATGTTGGCAAAGATACAAAGGAAACACTCCACATGCTCCTTCCCCATCATGCTTGGGCCATCTTTCTTCCCACAAGCCCTATCACAGGGAAAATGCGGGCTCTGTCCTGTTTCCACATCCTTGCTCTGAGAGGGCAGGCTCTGCTACAGTTCCTGTCAGTACAAACTAGAAGAGGCCCTGGATCCATCATGTCTGAAGTACCGTATGGACTCTCAAGATCCATATGGCATATGGCCATATCTTAGGCATTGCTCTGATTAGGATCTTCTTGGGGGATCGTCTCTTGGGAGTCATCTTGGGAGTCCATATGGTTGAAGATGGCAGAGCAATCCTGTTTCCAAATGCTCTACGAACATTAACTAAGGTTCACATTGTACTTCTGAGGTAAGCAAGTATTATTCCCTTATGCAGCAATACACACTGCAGCCCTAAAATATTAAGTGCTTTTGTGTGAGGTTCCCAGTGAATCAAGAGCCAGGCCTAGAGTACTGTGACACCAAATTAAGCCTTTTCTGTCTTTCTGGCTTCATCCTGCAGGCAGACTCTGAGTTTCCTTTGCACAGTGTCAAGTTACAGCAAAGCCATGCTAAGGGGAGAGGAAGCAAATCAGAGTATCTGTGATAGAAGATTTCTGTTTTCACCACCTTGAGTTGCATAGGAGGTGAAGATGTGCCCTGGTAACACTTTATTTCAAATAACAGCATTATTCTACCCTGTGGTTAAAAAACCAAAACAGTTACATTCACATTACCTGCTGGAATTCTGCAAAAGCATGAAAGAAGGGATCAGAGCTGTTTCCTGTCTCAAATGAAGGGTTCACTACTCACCTGGTTATCAGGATCTTTTTTCCAGAGAGAGTCAATGGCTCTCAGCAGGAGTGGGACACAACTTTCTTGTTCAGAAGTCAACTATTTCAAGTCAGTTGTGAAAGGGAGGGGGCCTGGCTCCTGTTGATAATGCTTGCATACACATTTCATCCTCTTCACCTGGAAAGTTGTTTCTGATGAATAATATTTCAAAAAGGTCTTATGTGTATCCTACACCAGCCAAAGAAACTGAAGGGGTCAAACAACAGGCTGTCCTAACACCTCTTATAAGCAGAGTAAGGAAATCCTTTCCTCTGTTCACCACTTCTTCCTCTGAAAAAAGCCTGTGGGGTTCTCACTACCTCTTCTGTTCAGCTTTCAGAATTGAACAAATAGGCATCAGCATCTCCATTCAGACTCCTCAGCCCTCCCCTGAGTCTGAGGCCAAGACAGTCCACCTAAACGTCATTCTCTGTGAGGTTGCAGGTAAGGGGAGTCCCATATAGTTCCTCCACTATCTTAACCTCCATCCTTAAAATCAAGCTGGTTTAATCTGGGATGAATTCTGGTGCTGAACTCATCAGTTTGAAAAGAATTACTGTTATAATTATCCTTATATACTATTAAACCCATTTAGTCAGAGAAAGGCTGAAGGCTGCAACTTGCATGCAGAAGATAAACAGGCAAATCAGCCTGCTGCAAGCAGCTCCCAGCTCCCAGCTCCTGTTGTTCAGAAGATCACAAAAGCCCCATCATTTACTACTATTATTCTCACAGAAAAATCTTCACTGTTTCTTTACATTTCAAATTCTGAATCCTTCATCTTAAAACAGGTGATCTGAAGAATTTTCCTTAGTGCATGACTCTGTATCCACCCTGCATGGTTGTAGTTAAAAGGTCTGCAGCACCTGATAATGTTTTTCACATTCTTCGCAATCAACAAATTATAGGTGATTTCAATAACCAAGAAACCAACACTGACACAACTGACACAAAAGCAAGCACTGGAAAGCTTTGCTAACATATAATACAAAAAACAATTTTATAGCTGTTTGATAATATAAGACCACCTTTCCTGGTACAGTAGGAAATGTCACAATAACGTTCCATGAGAAATGAATATTTTGCATTTAGTGAATGTCTAAGGCAATTTCCTCTTCAAATGGCACTAGTAAACATCAAAACTTTTTTAGGCAAGGCAATGAATTTAAGATACAATTCATATATTTTAGTCAATAGCCAGAGGATGATCTTCCTTCAACGACTGAAGCCTAGAGATTTGCTAGAAACCAAAGATCAAGATGGGTATACATTTCATAAGCATCAATGCTTCTCAGAATATCAGTGAATTCTTTGTTCTCGTGTATACTATTTTTTTCCTTTTCACTTTAAAAATTATGAAAAAACATAATTTATATTTTGATGTTATGTAATGATGATTTATGTTATGTAATGATTTAGGGGGTTGAAAGAGAAAGTATACATGAGACAAACTAATAACTAAACATTCCGGCAGTTGCAACTCTCTTCTCCAAGTCCATTAAAAATCTCAGCAATCTGGACCTTAGGGTGAATGTAAAAACTGAGAACTAACAATAAAGATAATATCAAAGGGTTCCATGCTTACTCTGTTCTTTATTGAATTTGCTCTGCCTACAAACATGAGGCCTTGTTTAAAAATATCACTCTTTGTAACTGCTATCTCTGCAGATACAGCTAGGGAATGGAAAGTGAGGCTGTGCTCCTTCTGGACCACATAATGGCAGCAATAATCAAGATTCTGCCACTGCTCCTTTCTCACTCATTCAAATGCAGCTGCCTGAGACAGAATTAAGTCCATCTCAGTTGCACATGTTCTGCAGTGCTACCAGGATTAAGGAGGAAGAAAGTCCTTGGAGGAAATCCTGATCACAGTGAAGTCAGGATTTCAGTGGAGCTAAGATTTTATATCTTAGTTTAGTCAAAACAGTTGAGATTCCAAGTCTAGTACTCCCACTGCTGAGCACCTATTCACCTGAGTGAATAGGCCCATTTGTGGCAGGAGCTATCCACTGATGGAAGCAAAGGTTGCCCAAAGGTGGGAAGCTATGAATGAGCCAGATGTTAACTGCTCCTAGGCAACTCTGCCTGGTGAAATAGGGTGGAAGAGGATCAAGCTATTTTTGTGGCTAAAGATACGAAGATGGAAAAACAGCTTTTACTCATTAAAAAAGTCATTTCCTTGCAGTGATGATAGAAGACAAGGGAAAGTCAAATAAAAAAGGAGTAGACTTCATCGAAGTAGGCTAATGTTTCTCTGTCGCGCCATGATTGGCAAAATATTTCCACCACAACTCCAAGCTTTTCATGGAGAAAAATGCAGGAGTCTTGATTCATTTCTTCCTATAAAAAGGCTTAACTAAAATGTATTATTTAATGGATGAAACCAAGGTTTGGATACTGTGCTTCCTGGCATTCTTCTGCCAGTTTGATGCAAACACTTGTCCTTACAGGTTAGATAATCTAAGTACCAACCAGTCAGTGCTACCCAAATCTTTCAGCAGAGAAAGGCAATGTTCCTGTTTGCTCTCCAGAGTATTAGTGATATCACAGCACTTCTAGCAACCACCGGTCTCTGCCATAGTGTCTTTGGCATGATGTTCTCTGTTGTCACTGACACATGCCAGCTGGCTGCTGCTCCCCACCCCAGCAGTGACTGCATTTCAGCAGCGTTTATGCATATGAAACACTTGGGGATCCTTTGGGAAGGAAGAAAACAATATTTAAAAATTGTTGTGTACTTCAGGAGAAATATTTTCTTAGACTTCAGGAGCACAAAGGATATCCATTGAAAACACATCCTCCTCTACAGACATTGTAACAGAAAGAAGTTTAAAACATACCCTTAAGCAGAAGACTTCCTGCCACAAATTACGGAGTTCATTTAGCTTGTAATGCAAGTATTGCCAATTGCTCTATATCAAAGCGTTTTGCTAAGCAACCGCACGTCCTGTGGATCTGGGCTTAGAAGGTACCACCTGCATCACATGTTGCTTCACTCTCACAGCCTTTATGGAACTTGCTTTGTGTCTCAAGAGTGTTGAGCAAGAGCAGGAAGGAGATCTGGAAAGGGGCTTACACGAATTCCCATTACCCCAAACTCCTGAATTCTGCCTACAACAACATACACAGTCTTTCTGGTGCTGAATGGGTCTGATATGTTTCAGGGAATCCCTGAGACAAACGAGCACCTAACATTACAGTCAGGAGAAGAGTTGTGCTTGGCAGAGAAGGCAGAAGGCTGGATGGTGGTGCAGAGAAGATCTGTACACATGTGCTTCAATGCCTTGCCTATTGAAGGGGATAAGCATGGAGGAGACCAGGACAGACCCAGTGTTTCTTTTGCAGGAAGCAAAAGCTGCTTGCCCTTGACATGAGAATCAGAATCAAAAATCTGTGTTCAAACTTGTGGTTACTGCCCCTCATCAGAGCTGCACAGTAACCCTAATAAACAACATATGGGAAATCTGGGGTTATTATTTGCCAAGAAAGCAAAAATAGCAAAAATTTAATGGCAGCAACAGCATATTCTACAGAAATATGCTGTAAGGAATAAGTTGGGGAAAAAGCGGTAAAACATGCTGCTTTCTTTCATTTTTGAGCAAATGTGTCAAAAACGCATAAATTAGTAAAGTAAAACCCATAGTATAACACCTGGCACTCTCTCTGGCAAAAGGATGAGAGCTCAGATGTGCTTTCAAGGCAAACCCTGCAATATAGAACAGCTTGGAAGCTTACCGCCCTCCTAACCGATCCTGAAGGGACTGTGCACCAGAGCCAGTCCCCAAAATGCCCTTCTCAAGAGCGGAGGAGGTGCAATCCTCCATGTCAGCGAAAATGGACAGGGCAGGAAAAGGAAGACCTTCAGCCACTCTGCTTCCAGTCCTTTTGTCTGTCCCCTTCCCTTCAGTCCACGCAGAGGTGTAAACTTAGATTTCTAGCCCTTCATGGCACCCTGCTGTAATAGGCATCAGGGGAAGAAAAGGGATGATGGGTGAAGCTTTTGGAGTTATGGTTATGTGCCTTATCGTCAAATGGAAGATTTCAACCTGCAAAAATCTATCAATTTTGCATATTATTCACAGAGAGATACACACATCACATTTAGTTTGTTTAAAAAAAAAAGAAAAAAAAAGGAAGGAAAGAAAGAAAATAAATGCCGGAAAAATATTCTTCTCTTGCTATAAACACATCAGTGCTCATTTTCCCTATATTCTACTTTGGGCCATTTTGTGTAAAATCTTTAATTAAAGTTTTTCTTTGAAATTGTCATCATCAAACCAGAAGAAAGAAAGTAAAAAACAGAAGGACACAGCTGTGCATATATGAAGTGCTATTCAGTACCAAATGAATTGGAACAAAATAAGTATCGTGACTGTTATGCTCTTAGTTTTGGCTCTGTATTCTCAGTAGCACAGTCTAACTTGTCACTTTATATTGATTCCATCTGTTTACACTCTGCAGAGTATTGGCTTCCTACAGTGAACATTTCCTATTTACCAGCTGGTAAAGATAGGCCCAAACCAGATAGAAAAGAATTAGACTATTTTCAGACCCTCATAAACATAAAATCAAAAATTAATGGGGGAGGGGAGAGGAGAGTAAGGGGAATGAGGAAAATATATGGGCCTGATGCTTGTTCATATTGATAGCTCTTTATAAGCCATTAGCAATTTTTAGAGACCTTGAAATTTGTGCCATGAGTATACAAAATAAATCAATTTCCAGTCCTCTTTACATTGCAATTTACATGAACAGCCCTGTTGTAAATGTGCATCAATCCCAACACTTCAGTAATCTTTATAGAGAAATACTCAGGATCTGAACTTAGCTAATATAATATCCCACTTACACAAGCCAGCTGTGAGTGAAAGACCCCCATACAAAATGGATGTGCACATGCAGAACAGAGCCATCTTTGTACTCTGACAATTTGAGTTTTCATTATTTCTTCTTCCAACATGCTGGATTCTTTCTTAAGGAGACACTGATTTGGAGGTACCAACTCGCTTCAGGAGAGCCCTTCTGCTGTTACAAAACAAATGAACAAGCAAACAAAACAACAACAACAACAGAGAAAAGAAAAGAAAAAAAAAAGGATGGCAAAAAAGCAAGGTTGGTGAAGCACTGGCACAGGTTGCCCAGAGAGGTGGTGGAAGCCCCATCCTTGGAGACATTCAAGGTCAGGTTGGACTGGGCTCAGAGCAACCTGATCTAGCTGTAGGAGCTACTGTTCATTGCAGGGGAGTTGGACTAGATGACCTTTAAAGGTCCCTTCCAACTCTAAGGATTCTATGATTCTACGATTCTAAAACAAAAAACCCAACAACCCATGGTTCCAGGTTGCAAGCCTTTCCTGAACAGTTTTGTTTTTTAACATTCAGAAACACTATCTCATTGAAGTCTAGGCTCCTTACTGCAGTGACATGTCCTTTATCAAACACTGCTGGGGAACAGTAATACTTGATCCCTGTTTTTGTGGTCTAATCAGCCAATCCAGCACTCTATAAAGAAAAAGAAGGTAGATTCGGTTGCTTAGAAGATAACCTGTCCTTTGTTGAAAAGGTCTCTGCTGTGCTAGGGCAGTAGAACACAGCCAAGGCATCAGCTGGCCAGAAGCATGGCAAAGAAGGGTCTGGGCTCCTGGTATTATAGGCAAGTTCCGGTTCTTGTTACCCGCAGCACATAAAGAAGTGCGTAGCTATCCCAGCTACATTGCTACCTTACCTTCTTGAATATTCACTGAGTCACTAAGAGAAGAGCTCTTTCATGCACCATCATTTATACTCCCAGGCACACATCTGTTCAGCATTTGGCTGTCCTTCCTGGGCTTAGTTCTTTGCTTAGAAGACAGCCCTGGGGATCCTAAACATTATGACCGTTTTCCTACAACTTGCTGTAAATTCTCCTTCCTGATTGTTTTTTTTTACCCCTTCTCTCTCTCTTGAAACCTGCTCTTCCCAAGACTGTGACCTTCAGCAGTTGCATGTGACTAGAAATAATGGGAGAACTCCTACAGTCAAAACTAAACTTGGAGCTTTTCCCTGGCATTTGAAATATTCAAAACCTTCCTAGCTTATCATTGCTGTACGGAGCAGGTAAGAATAACTACAGAGGCAGGAAGGCTTGCTTCCTGCAAATACAGCGAGTAGCTTTGGTGTCATAAAAACACTCAAGGACAGGCTTGGATCATTTGATTAAATGAACTGTCAGCATGGCTAGGATTTCTAAGTTTAGGACAGTGATGATAAATCCAAGGCTGTCTGTCAGGTCTTGGCTCCCCTATGCCTTTTCACTAGCTAGAAGATGCTCTGAACCACCTGCTACTTTCTTGATCTCTTGATCATCATGAGTTATGATGTCTAAATGCAGGTATGCGTGGTAGATGGGCCTAATGTGGTTTTTGGCCTAGACAGGGAGAAAATTACTAATCCTTATTTTACCGAGGACATTAGTTACTTAAAAAAAAATTAAAAATAAAAAAGAAAACAACAAAACAAAATAAATGCATGCAGATACAAATTCAGAATCCAACCACAATCACCAGAATAAATGTATCCTTGACTGGTGATGGGGATCAAAATAGACTCAGAATAAGGCTTAGCTTAGGAAGTACCTGTGTAATACGATGAATACTTAAAAGATTCTATGAACTCTCAGCGTCTGAATTATGTGTACATCACTCATTTACACATCTTGTAGTGTTTAGTTAACAGAATTGTTCCTAGAAAATGTGTACCAGTAACCTTGCCTTAAGTTAATGATGTTTTCTGTTAATGTACTAAAATATGTGAAACAGCTGTATTTCACAAAGCTGTTAAAAAATACATACATATACACACATATATATGTAAAATAGAACCTTGCAAATTTAATGTAGCAGACCTCTAATTAGGACTTTGGAGGATATTTTCAATACATAAATTCTGTAATAAGAATATATTTCAGCTGTTCCTTTTGTGATAGGAAATACTTAACATGAAAACATAAATGTTACTCCTCGGTTAGCTACATATAGCCAAATGAATAAAAGCTATGACATTAATAACAACTATATCCAGTTATGATTGATAGGCCTTTCTACAGTGAGAAAAGATTGTCTTGGATACAATCTGTCCTAACAGCCTTGCGATATGTTAATATTTTATTCAGACTAGAGTGAGGATATATTCAGATGTCCTATTGCAAATACTACTGCAGCCCTGAGGTGCAATAACAGCTGTGAAATCAGAAAGATTTTATTTCTCCCCCCCAAATTACAGGCCAAGCCCATGCCAAGCACAGCAGGAGGTTGAAATTTCCTTGGATTTTACATCAGGTTATGTTTAATGTATTTCTTCTTCTATGAAGTGTCTTATAGTAGAGGCAATAAGACTGTCACACAATTCTCCAGAAGGCACAGAATACTTTTCTGTGTGCTTGCAAATTGCAACTATTATCAGGCATAATATGTGTCATCAGGTTAACCTGCAAACACCCAGATACAATAGATCATGACACTGATGGACAGGTTTTCATGGCTCAGTTTCTTTAATAAATTAATAAATCAATGTTTCCCATAGTCACATCACCACCTCTTCTCCAATTTACAAAAGTGTTTTCATGCTGTTCAGCATTGTGTCTGAGATTTAAGTAGCCTGAGCTCTCAGGTAGCTGAATACTTTTAAGAGTACAAGACGGCAAAAATGCAGTTCTTCCAATTGACATGATGTTTTAGACCAGTCTTGCAAAGGGCTAAACAACTACAGAAGTTGTATTGGTATGGAGAATCCAGTTTCTTACGTAAATCAAGCATTGTTACTCAAGCCACAAGCATCTAGAAACTAAGAAATAAAATCACAGCAGGAATATGCTAGTCCTATGCCAGAGATTTGTTGTGAGACTTGAAGAGTGCTTTGGTTTCTGATGCAAAATAGGGATTCACAGCACAGATTAGAGACAAGAGGCTTAGTACTTTAGCATAATAAAAAACCCAGACCAACCAAACCTTAAGCATACCTGTATGACAAGATCTTCATAATGCAACAACACGGCAACATCCTCTCACGCACATTACTAAAATGATAGCAATACATCAAAAGCACCATCTATTTATTTTCTGAAATAAACAAATATGCCAGTGCCTGGTTTCTGTTGTTGCCCTGGTCAACATACTTTCTTTTTCAGAAGAAGTCCAGCTGACGTAATGTCATCACTTGGCAACCTTGGCTGTTCAACCCAAAAACAAATAATGAACCAAAAAAGTTTAAATGAACATAAACCACAGGTGCATCATAGTACTGTTGAAGACCACTGTAGGGACATCATGGGGAGAGTTTTGTCTTAGTGTGCAAACAACTATAAATGCAAGAAAGCAGCCTGATCCTGCCTTCATTCTGCCCGTTCTTCACAGTTCTGCACTTCTCATGGATAAAATCAGAAAATTGGGATCCCTGAGCAGGACAGAGATGTGGCAGCTGCCCCTCTTCGATAAGCATGATGACTGTTAGTGTAGAATATTTTTTATTCAAGGATATTTATATTTTTTTTTTGCTGCAGTAAGGGACACAAAGGGCTATCAGCTGCTGGATCTAGCCCTTAGGATGATACAGGAGTCTCAAGGTCAAGAAAATCGTAGTGTCATTTCTCCCCCCTCTCTCTCTCATCAAGTATTCCTCAGCGAACTACACAAATGTCTCCCTGAGCACAACTCTGAGATCTACGTATCTCCAGCAACATCTTAAAATCTTTTAAAAATCTTTTAAAAAATAAAAAGTATATTGTCTTCTTTTTACCTTTGTTTCCATATTCCATTGACTTACATCAAGCAATAGGCCAGGTCATTTTCAGAGCCAAATACCATCCAAGTCTACTTTCTCTAGTAGGCTTAGCAGGTGCCAAATCCCACTCTCTGCACATCTGTCTCAGGTTTCAGCCTTAAGTAACTGCTTCTGAAAAGCTTTGCACAATTTTACTCACATAGGTATTTGTGGGATGGAGGTCTCTAAGCAAATTTTGCCACAATTTCAGCCTCTGAATTCAGTGGAATTTACAGAGTTTTAAACAGGGAGATAAAGAAGTTCGAATAATCCCTCCTTGAAAAACTGCTGGAAAACAGCACCTGTACTGCCCTCCAGTGGTGGATGCACACATCCCTATTTCTAATCTCACAATTCTATCAGGTTTGCTTCCTGACACTGTGCACAATTTCAGAAAGGATCTGTAACGAACTAACCGGGCAGAAGACAAGATCTTCAAAGAATTGTCCCCATTTTCCACATTTTAGTGCGTTTAAAAGGAAATCAAGACTAATATCTTATTCCCCTTGAATGTTAGAGGGAAATCCAACCCCAAGTGTATAAAAAGCTTTACCATTTTATTATATTCCACGTAATAAAGAAAAGATTAACCTTTTATTCCAGAAAAGATCCTTCATTTGTCATTTAATTAGTTTTCACTAATTAATTAGAATTTTTAAGCTCTCCTGTCTCTCTGGGAGAGAGTCCCTCCCTTTTTCTGCTTTTCTTTTGCTACTCCTCTTCTTCCTCCTGCCTCCTTTCAAAGCCTTAATCCCATTTTTGTATCCCCAGTATTACACTCCTTCATTCTCTCTTTGTCTGAGAGTTTTCTTAGATTTGCACTTGCTGGGAACAAAGTTAGACTGGAATTTACAGAATATTTTTTGAGGTAACTCATTATAGAAGACCAGATCATACAAACACACAGTACAAACTGAAGAAGAAAGAATTTCCCTGCAGATCTCTTTTCAAAATTACATCCTTTATATTTCACTGGGGGCAACAGGGAGGGGTAGAAAGTGTTGTGGTGAAAAAAGATTTAGTGCTCCACTAAGAATGCTGCTGTGAGAGCACGGATTTGGTTTTTATAATTATTATTTTTATGTAGAGTGTGGATCTGCTTCCCATTTTACTTCTCAAGTATCACCCTTCATTAAAAGGGAAGAATCCAAACAATCTCAGTTCACACATAGTCAGAGTCTTCCTAATTTTGTTGTTGAAAAATTGCTTGCACTGGAGATTAAGACAAATGCAAGCTATTTACTCCTAAGGGACAGAATTCTGAAACATTCGAACTTTCTGAGTCTCTTATTTTGGCTTCTGTGTTTCACTTAAAGACACGTCAGGTTTAGCAGCATGCTTTTGAATCCCTATCAAACTGCATTGGTTATAATTTCTTTCATACAGAGTAACTTACAATGTTGATTTAGTAAACAGACAGATTAGTCTTGAAGATTAGTATTTTTCCAGTAGCAGATCAGTAGCTTAGATCACTCCATTCCCTTTGGCAATTAATTTACATTCCTACAGCAACCATGTCAATTATACATATAGAAAAAGCATTTTTAGAGAATAGGTTATTGTATGTCCTTTCTTACTAGAAGCTCATATCAGCAGCTAGATTTGGCTTTGAGAGCTAGAAAACTCCCAAGTGACTCATGACTACAATTTAGGAGCAATTTGACTGCATAATATGAAATACTTACCTTTTCAGCATGCTGCTACTTTCAGCAATTTTAGTGAACTTCGACAGGAAATCAAGATAGGCCATAGTAACTTTGCCAATATTTGGGATCTGTATTTCAATATAGATTGACACATACATGCAAACACATAAATATGTCCTACACATACATAACATGTACATAACATACCAGCACATAAAAATGTCCTACAATGTTCAAGCACTGGCACAGGCTGCCCAGGGAGGTGGTGGAGTCACCGTCCCTGGAGGTGTTCAAGAAATGTGTAGATGTGGTACTTAGGGATGCAGTTCAGTGCACATGGTGGCGATGAGTTGATGGTTGGACTAGATGAACTTTTCCAACCTTAATCATTCTATGATTCTACAATAATAACAGATATTTTTAAATATTTCATCTGTATTACTAATTTATTCTTTTCTTAATAAAAATAAATTTATCTTTCTTTTCTTCATGTATGTTATACATTACTACTTCTCAGCAACTTGTCTGTAATTAAGCAGAACACAAATTCAATGCCTAGTAAATCCTCCAGCAAGAAAGTACAACCTGCAAGTCTTTCCGTCATGCAAGATAAACATTTCTCAACTCTAGCTCTGTAATCTTCCATATGTATAAATGAAAATATATTAATTCTCATCAGCTCCTTCTCTTGTTCCAAAATAGTGTTTAAAGTGTTTCAGGTGTATGTGCCCCCTAAGGACAATTTAGTATTAGTAATGAATTTAATATCAATCTTATCTGAAATGGGCTTAGCCTTTTCCAGACTGATTGGTTTAAAATGCAAACATAATACCCACATTAAACAACAAACAAAAATCAAGTATGTTAGAGGAAATGAAAAAAGAGCTAGAAAACAATTTTCTACATTTACAGGATAAAAATGTAAGCGTACAATAATACCAGTACCAATTCTGCATCAGAGTCCACCCTATGTGTGACTGATGTGTTAGTTACAACACCATATTAACACCCAAAATTCCTTCAAGTTCAGTCTGACTATGATTTATAAGTTAACAAATCATAAAAGTGTGCTCACCAACTCCCCATCCAGACAAAGCGTAGCTGGTCTCCATCTCAGAGTTCACAACCTAATCCATGCACATTCGTAACACTGCATGTATATGAATTTAAGCTTTGAGTGGTGTCACAAAATCCGGTAGTAAATTGCAAATCTTTCAGCTAGTGAGACATGCCACAGACAAAATCCTCTTATACACCTTGCTCTGAAAGTAATGCCTCCTACTTATTTCCATGGAAACTACAACAAAGAGCACTATAGCACTAATTGATAGAGCAAATTCTCAGCTACAAACTCTTATTTTTCAACATAGTCACCCCCGTTAGCTGATTTGTGCAGATGAGTTATTTGTTCACAATGCTTTTGCAGGTTCTCTATTACTTTCACTTGAACTACTCATATAAGATCTCAAACACGACTAGCATCTTTTTGATAATGTTTGTCTTGAATCTGCTCCCATTGAAATGTGAAAATTTTGTTCCTGACAGATAGGAATAGCCTTTAAATGGTTATAAAAAGCAATGACTTAGCATACCTCTGCCAGCACTGCATCAAATTCAGCTTCTGTTAGAAAAGAAAGGTTTCAATCACTCTCCCAAATTCATCCTTCGTGGCTGTCAGAGTCTGAGCAACATCAAGCATCTGAAAGGCTTTTTTCAGTTCATCTTCTTTTTCAGATGTCTTTTGAAGTAAGATCTGTCCAATGTCCTGGGAGAAGAACATAGGATCTGGGACAGAGCTCACAGATGTAGCTGTAAAATATATTAGGCAGATATCAGATAATCATAAGTATGACAAAGTCACATATTTTTTTCTGATAATTCAACAGAAACTACTTAATTTCCAGACACATAAGTAAATCAGCTACTGCTTGTCCACTCATTTGAAAGCAATAATTAAACAAACACAATTGTAATGGCTCACTAACAGAACTTCCATTGCTGAAAGGAGTAGTTACTGTCTTCTGGGTTTTTTTTTTTACACAATTTAAAAAAAACAGTGTTTCTGGGCATCATTACTAAAAAATCATTATATTCTAATAAAAGATTCCAACGTCTGTCTCTCTGCAGCTACAGCCAAAACACTTAAGTTTTAAAAGCTGACAGACAATAAAGTACAGTGCACGTGTGTTCTATGACAGTAGCCCTCCTGCTTCAGACTACAATTCTCTTTGCCCTGTATTTTATTCAGCTACTGAGCTTCGTGTAGAAGCATCACATGCCAGTGAGTTCAGCATTCACTGCTTGTATGTTGAGCCTACAACTGGCAAGTATTTTAGTCCACATCAGCCCCTTTACCTCAAAAAACATGCTCAGCAATGGAAAGAGAGCAGATGCACCTGACAGTGCAGTGTAGAGTACAGGGATGTCTTGTAGAACTTTAGACACCACCAGCTCCCATTGAACCTGAATAAGAACTACACAAGGACCAGAAGTTTTTGCCTGATATTTCTTTTGGATTAGTAATGAGTCAAATTCAGCCACAGCTATGAGCATTTAATTACCTGCAAAGACCTGAACATGGAGGCTAGCTCATATGCACTCATGTTTGTTTCAAATTTTAATCTAGGATCTGCTCTTAAACAAAATGTAACTGCCTTCAGAAGAAGTTTTGCTTACAAGAAGGAAGATGGCAAAATACAGGTTCTTGTTATTTACAGCCTTGCTGCAGTTTTATGGGAGCAAATGTTTTCTTGTGTTCGTCCCTTTCTTGCACAGAAAAGATACAGTCATGGATGCCATGTACATTTAATTTCAACTCCAACCCTTTCTGACAAAAGAAAGAATTCAAAATGCACAGCTGGATACAGCTTCAGTGAAAACAATAGAGCTGCCACAGTTTATTCCTACTCCCTAAACCTAAAGCTACATGGCAGGAGAGAAGTGAGATGAGCCATGATGGAGGAAGTCTCGCATGATAACAATTAAAAATTACTTGCAAGAGGAATATCCAAGTTGGGATTAACAGAAAATTCATACTTGGTTGGAACAAACTATAAATTTTATTGGTCCAGAAAACGAATTTTCTGCGGCAAGTGTACAGTCATTTCAAACAAGTTCCCAAAGGACAAGACATGTATCAGTTCTGGTTCGTGTTATAATTGGCAACAGTGATCCTGTAGTGATTTAAGAATATAAATGAGGCAATAGTCCAAAGATCCAATGGACTTCAGAGAAGAGAATAAAATAAAGACCCCATTTCCCTACAGGTAAACAAGCAAGTGGAATAGAAGTTGGGTGAGAAGGGCCATGGTTCCCTCTTCCACCCTCTTTCCATCAGTAGATCTAGATTGATTTGGTTTATGTCTACAGGATCCAGCAAACATAGTGCATCTGTGTGAGATGAGTTCTCTCAAAGTGCTGAAGGAAATGTGCCCCAAACCCTAAATGGCACAAGGGCTCCTTGACCATCGCAACACTGAAAGGCACCACTGATCCCCCAGCAAATAGGGCAGAAAGGACTGAGAGGACAAGGTTACCTGCAAGTTACACAGAGTTTGTCCTCTAAACAAAAATCTTTCAGCACTCAGAGTCCTATCACTGAAAACTTAGACTTCAGTACAAACCTGCTGCTGATTTAATTGAGTGCTGCCTGCTGCTGTCCTGGAGTAAATGCGATTCCTTGAGAGGACAGGTGTAAGGCACTGACATCTTCCACCTTTGTCACTCTGACCATGGTCTCCCCTGGGTTTAAACCAGAATTATCAGAATATACCAGAATATAGGACATGAAAGGAAGCAGTGTGGCTGTCGACAGCAACAAGAGAAAAAACTTGTTTTCTTGACACGAGACCTAATTTGCTGATAAAATTTTGACTGTAGCAGTATCCAGTACAACCACAGAAATTTTGGACTCCTTTTATCTGGTTGCTGCTAGTCAGCAAGAGCCACCTCCTACAGCAGCACTTTCAAATATGCAGTTTAGAGCAGGAAACTAGAGCAGAAAACTAACATCTTTACCTAACAACTCAGAATTATCAGTAAAAGTGGTTTTAGCCACTATCTTGAAGGCTATGCACATTAAAGCACTCAAAATCGTTTAAACAAACAAAAAAAAAAAAAACAGCCTTTTAGGTTAAAAAAAAAAAAAGAAGAAAAAAAGCCTGCTGTTTTATTAAACAGTTAAGTTGCTTATATGTTTAGAATTCAGGCTTTTGCAGGGGGAAAACGCACGTACCAGACACCAGTTCATTAGACTAATTACTCTGTTTTATGAAGAGCTATTATTAATTTTCTGCACCAGCAAATCTGAGGCAAACTATACTGTAAGTATAAACAGAAAAGCCAACTGGGAAAATAACAATCAGGCAGAGAGAGTATTGCATGGCATATACAGCAGTTTTGTAACTGTGGCTCACTGGTGACCTGCTAGGCAATGTCAGATGATCTGCGTCTGCTCCACGCAAACATACAGCTTGAACGCTGCTTACAATTGCAAGCACTGTTATGTGACCTCCTGGCAGAAATTCTGAGAGCCAACAATGCTCTGTAGCTCAAAGCTTTGGGAGCTGTTACTCTGTGACATATTCACATATGATAATGTATTTGTTTTTGCCCATGTCAAATGTAGTTTACATGCCATTGTGCCCAGTTCTGAGTCCCACCATACAGGAGACGGATGAAGGTTACTGGAAAGAGTCTAACATTGGGCCACAAAGTGATTGAGTGATTAGAGTGGAGAGCAGCTCTGCAGAAACGGATCTAGTGGTTCTGTGCCCTGGCAGCCAAAAGGGCCAACTGTACTCTGGGATCCATCAGGCACATCACTGCTAGCCAGTCAACATCGCTGCAATGAGGTCTCCCCGGAGCCTTCTCTTGTCCAGGATGAACAACAGCTCCACATCTTTCTTGTGCTGGGGACCCCAGGCCTGGACGCAGTACTCCAGGTGGGGCTTCACAAGAGCAGAGCAGAGGGGAACAATCTCCTCCCTCTCCCTGCTGGCCACCCTTCTTCTGATGCAGCCCAGGACACAGTTGGCCCTCTGGCCTGCAAGTGCTCACTGCTGGCTTATGTCCAGCTTTTTGTCCACCAGAACCCCCGCATCCTCCTCTGCAGGACTCCTCTCGATTAGTTCCTCTCCCACTTTGTTCTCATGTCTGGGATTGCCCTGATCCAGGTGCAGCACCTTACACTTGGACTTATTGAACCCCATTACATTGCTGGTCAGCGGGCAGAAACTGGAGCACAGGAGTTTACCTCTGAACACCAGGAAGCACTTCTGTGCTGTGTTGGTGACAGAGCACTGACACGGATTGCCCACAGGTTGTGGAGACACCTCCCTGAAGATCTTAAAAAGCTGCCTGGATGTGGGCCTGGGCACCCTGCTCTGGGTGTCTGTGCTTGAGCAGGAGTTGGGCCAAGTGGCTCAGAGAGGTTCCTTCCATCCTCTGCCATTCTGTGGTTCTGCTGGTTTACAGTCGTTTGTCACAAATTCAGTCTGTCTCACTCACTGGATCACAGGATGATTCTATTGATATTTATGTAGTTAACCCAATTTGACACTTCAAAGGAAATGTTTTAAGAAGTTGGAGGCCCTGTTTTCTGTTTTGCACATATAATTATAATTATAAACTTGAAATGTGGTTTCTTCCCACAGTGAATGAAAGTCAGAGATTATAATATATTTATTCCTCTTTCTGTTCTGCTCCAATTAATCACCTTGCTCCTGCCATTCAATTACCACAGCAAATATTAGCAAAGGGAATTCAAGGACTTTTTAGTCTTTTGCAAATTCAGCATGCTATGTCCAAAGTGAAGGGGGGAGGGAATAACATAACAAAGATCAGTGATTTCTCTATAAATGTAGATGAAAAAAATAGAGCAAACATTGCAAGACAAAGTAAGAAACACCAGGACAAGAGGAAAACTTTACTAAGCCCTCTAGCAAAAATGCAGAGCTGTACAACATTTCACACAGGTAGAAGAGCCTTTAGCACATCACCTAAAATAAATAAAAAGAAATAGATCCAAAGTTAGAAAAAGAAACAAAACCACTGCAGTTCAAAAGCTTCAAGTTTCCATTACCTAGCTCCATGCTTTAGAAAACAAGGGATAAAGCAAAAGGAGGGAGGCAATGAGGCAGCCAGTGAAGGACAGTGAGAAGAAGAGAGAAGAAAAAGATGTCAGAAAAGACTAAAAGGTGAGCAGTTTGGGGAGGGGACCAGAAGATTGGCGAAGAGAAAGTCAGAAACAGGCAGAAAAAGGTCAGAAAAGAGAAGAATCAGAGAAGAGAAGCCTAGTAACAACGAGGGGAGAGAAGTGTTTAGAGAAAGAAGTCCACGATGACAGAAAAGAAGGTCAACATCAGGCAAAAAAAAATGGTCAGAGAGGGGTCAGAGAATATAAGGGTAGCTAAGAACTGATCAGAGAGGAGATGAGATTTGGAAAAGAAGAGAGGTGTGGAGTAGGTCACAGAAAAGATGGCAAGAATGGAAAGGGGGAAAGAGAAAAGAAGGTCAGACAACATGGGGGAAAAATGTCAGAGAAGGCCAGATCACTTAGAGAAAAAGGGTTAGAGAAGGGCAAGAAAAGGAGGTCAGAAAGGTTGGGAAAAAAAAGATCTAAGAAGGTCAGAGGGTGGACAGTAAGGAAAGATCAGGAAGTTTGAGAGAAAAAGATTCTACAGAAGGTCAGACAATGTAGGGGAAAAAAAGAAGGTCAGAGAAGAGGAGGTCAGATACGGCAGTAAAGGAGAGAAAGGTTAGAAAAAGAAGGTCAAAGAAGGTCTTGTCATACAACATGGGGGGAACTGTCACAAAGGGGTCAGAGAAGGTCAGGGGCATCAAACAACAGACAGGAAGGGAAGAGCAGATCAGAAAAGACAAGACATGAGGAGATAAGAGATTAGAATGAAGAGTGGAGGAGTAGGTCACATAAAAGATGGGCAGAGAAGAAGAGATAGGTGAAGGAAAGCAGAAAAAAAAGGTCAGACAACTTGAGGAAAAAGAAGGTCACTGATGGTCAGAGGGGGGAAGGTCAGACAGCTTAGGAAAAGAAAAAAGAAGGTCAGAGAAGGTCAGAGGGTGGAGGGTCCAAGAACAGAATGTCAAACAATTTTGCAGAAGAAGAAGGTCTAAGATGGCATGGCCTGAGTAAAGCAGGTCTGACAACTTGGAGAATACAGGTGGTCAGAACAGGGACAATCAGAACAGAGAAGGTTGGAAAAATGGGTAAAAAAATGATACGAGAAAAGCTCGGACCACTTGAGGGGGAAAACAGTGGGCCAGAGAAGGTCCAACAGGAAAAGATCCAAGCAAACAAGGTCAGTCAACTCGAGGGCGTGGAGGAAAGGTCAGACAAGGTCTGAGAGAAAAAGATCTGAGCAAAGAAGGTAAGACAACTTGGAGAAATAGAAGGTCAGAGAAAGTCAGAGATTGGAAGGTCTCACAGCTTGCAGAAAAAGAATGTCAGACAGCTTGGAGAAAAAAGATGGTCAGAGAGGGGATGGTCTGAGAAAATTTCAGAGAAGGCCAAGCAGGGGGAAGATGAGACTACTTGTGGGAAAAGAAGGCAACAGATAGTCATGGGGGGAAGGACCAAGAAAAGAATTCAGATCACTTGGGGGAAAAAAGGTCAGACAAGTTCGGGGAAAAAAAGGTGACAGAATGTCAGAGGATGGAGAAAGTCCAACAAAAGAGGGCAAGAGTGGGGCAAAAGTCCCTGAAAAGAGGGTCTGAAAACTTGTGGAAAAAGGCCAGAGAAGGTCAGGAAGGGGAATATCTGAGAAAAGAAGTAAGACAACATTGAGGGAAAAGGTCAGAGAATGCCAGAGCACTTGGCTGAAATGCCAGATTGCTTGGTCAGAGAACCTGGGGAAAAAATTAAGGCCGTACAAGCACAGAGGGAGGGAAGGTAAGAGAAAAGATTGTTGGACAGCCTGGGAAAAAGGTCAGGTAATTTGGCGAAAAATGGTCAGAGAAAGTCAGATGGGGGAAGGTCTGAGAAAAAGATCAGACAACATCGGGAATATGTAGGTCAGAGAAGGCCAGATCACTTGGGAAAAAGTGAAAATCAGACCACTTGGGGAAACAAACATCAGACAAGGTCAGAGGGCTGAAGGTTCAACAACCTTGGAAAAAAGAATGTCAGAGAGGGTCAGGGATGGAACAGTCAGAAAAAAATAAGGTCAGAGTGGGAATGGAAAATAAGGTCAAAAAACATGGGGAGAAAGAAGGCCAGAGAGATGACAGCTAGAGAAGAGGTCATCAGACAAATGGGAAAAAAAGACAAGGAGGAGTAGGATAAAAGAAAAGGGAGAAAACCCTACACCTTTCTGAGAACTTCAGCAACCTTATCTTCCTGTTATCAAACAGAAATTAAGCATGTCTGAGGAGAACATCTCCCTGCTTAACCAGCAGTAAGTTTTGCAGTTTCTGGCTTCTCTCCCTGGACACTGACTCTTCATCTTTTGCACAATTTTTTTGCATAGTCTGTGATTGAGTTTTAACTCAAGTGACAGCCTGCAACAAGCAGCACACTTTGGGAGCTAGTTTGGTCAGGAACCATTCTCAACAGGCAGGCTGCAGGCAGCTATCCTGTGCTCAAAGGGAGAGAAGCTTTTAACAGTCTGGACACAGACCGTTCCATGCTAGCTCACCTCAGTGCCAAAAAACAGTTAGAAGCATACTCAATTTGCTAGCACGTCCCATCGACAGCAGAAACCTCTGGCAGGAGTCTAAACTCTGTAGCTATGCACTGGAAGAGATTAGCCTGCAAGTATTCCATTCCCTACCATTCATGTGGAAGACAACCTTTTCTTCTTCATCTGATACATGGCTACATGTCTTCATTACTACAGTCATTTGGCTGATATACTGGCAGCGACACCCATGCAAGTTTGGTTCCCTAGAAACCTTGAAGAGGGAGGTTCTCATTTCTCATTTCTCAGAGGCCAAAGAAGCTCCAGTTACCGTGTCAGATGGATGGGTTCTGCCTGCAAGATCTATCCTGTCACAAATACGAACAGACAGCAGGTCTATTTGAAACAAAAACACAAGCCTATTCCACCATTTCCATCCACAGGCACTACTAAGCTCAGGTACTAGGACTTTGACAGTAAATTCTGGCAGCTATTTGTATCATCCTCAAGCAAGAGGGGAAAAAAAATCACAGTCTTCAAAACTGCTCTGACCTTTTTACAGATTCAACAGACATTTAAAACAATTTGTTGGCACTCATGTAGCAAAGGCAGCAAAAGCTATCTGACTCCTGCTGCTGAAGAAGTCATTAAGAAAAAGTCTTTAGGAAATCATGATGGAACCCTAAACTACCCTTGTAAAGAACAAATGCAACTGAAACTTTTCTAAACTCCCAGACACTTCCTGAGGAGAGTATGTGTCCAGTCAAGGTAGGTCTACTAACAGCAAGTTTGCTTTTCTTAGTTATCTTACAAAAATCCTTCAGAAATAGTCCATGATCCGTAAACAAAGCCAAAGATTACTGATACAGAGCAATTAAATTTAAAACCTCATCTGATACTGAGCCTGTTTCTCTTCTCACTTACACTGTCTTCACACCAGCAAAATACCAGAGCATGAATCAGGAATAATTTACCTGCACTTGAATAGCTTCTGATTTAAATGTTACTTGGAATTCACACAGACATATAAGAGGTCATAAATCAAATCCACTGCTTATATTTTTAAGTATGCTCCTGATAGTATGAGGGCAAGATCCTCAGCTACCATAAATCAAAGCAGCCTTGATTGACTTCCTCTCTTCAGAAGAATTACAGCTTTTATAGTCGCTAAAGTGCAAGGGCTGCTCCAAAAGCAATACCTCCTATTATATTCTTTTGGCCCACAGTGTCAGAGGCAGATGTTGGTGGGATGGCAGCAGAGGCTGAACCTTCCCACCAATATTCCGTTCCATGTTGTTGCCGTGTGACAGATGGCAGCAGAGGGGCACTCTGACCAAATGGCGTCTGACATGGAAGTGTGGATGAAGCACAGGTGTGGAACTGAATTCCTCCGTGAGGAAAAAATGGCACCTGCTGACATTCATTGACACTTGCTGAACATTTCTGGAGACCAAACAGTGGATGTCAGCATAGTAAGGCGGTGCATTTCAGCAGTGGCAAGTGGGTCACCTCTGCTGGTGCCAATTTTTACGAGCACAGCATGCAGACTCTTGTTCATCGCTGTTGAAAATGCACAGCTAATGGTGATGACTATGTTGAAAAATAATGTGTCTTAGCTGAGATTTTGCTCTATCAAAGAGCATTCTGACGCTCTCTGTAGCTGTTGTAGTTTCCGTGAAAATAAATGGGAGGCATTACTTTTGGAGCAAACTACCTATTCATCCTTCATTACTTCTCATTTCAATAATTTAGTTGATAAGCTTCCCAAGCGTCAGCATACCAAGTTTCTGCATCTAAGGCATGTTTCACTATAGTTGCAGGATGGATGGATCTTGCAAATGGTATAAACATATTTGTGCTCAGTTTAGACTTAAACTTACAACACAGTTTCTAACTACCAGAATAATGAGGATCCAATACAGTGTTTTGGTCAGAACCAGGAGACCACAATCTTTTCTTTTCCTGGAAGGATAAGAGAAGCTCTGTTTCCTTGCTTCTTCTATTTGTTTCCCATGGGCTGCAGTTCTGCAAGAATGGCTCCTGTGTGGTTTTCTCTCCATAGGCTACGGTTCCTGCCAGGAACTTGCTACACGAAGTGATGGCTCTTCTGCAGGAGTGGAAATTTCCATTCCTGCATTCAATTCCAATGAGTAATGCAAAAGACTGAAATAACTACAAGATGTATCTTTTATTTTAAGAATTTGAATCTTAGAATGGCTTGGGTTGAAAGGGACCTCAAAGGTCATCTCAAAGATCACCCAGCTCCAAGCCCCTGCCGCAAACAGGGTTGCCACTCACTATATCAGGTTGCCCAGGATCTCATCCAATCCAATGCCTCCAGGCATGGGGCATCCCCAGTTTCTCTGAGCAGCCTGTGCCAATGCCTCATCATCCTCTGAGTAAAGAATTTCCACCTAACATCTAACCTAGATCTCCCCTCTTTTAGTTTAAAAACATTCCCCCATGTCTGATTGCTATCAGACTAGGTAAAAAGTCAGTCTCCATCTTGTTTATAAACTCCCTTTAAGTACCGAAAGGCTGCTATGAGGGACACTTCTCCACGCTGAACAAGCACTGCTCCCTCAGCCTTTCTTCACAGGAGAGGTGTTCCAGTCATCTGAGCATCTTCATGGCCTCCTCTGGACCTGCTCCAACAGCTCCACGTCTTTCCTGTGCTGGGGGCCCCAGGCCTGGACACAGTGCTGCAGACGGGGCCTCAAAAGGGCAGAGCACAAGGGGACAATCCCCTCCCTCTCCCTGCTGGCCACCCCTCTTTTGATGCAGCCCAGGACACAGCTGGCTTTCTGGGCTTCAAGCACGCACCACTGGCTCACGTCCAGCTTTTCACCCACCAGGACCCCCAAGTCTTTCTTGGCAGAGCTGCTCTCAGTGAGTTCTTCTCCCAGTCTGTACACACATCTGGGATTGCCTTGATCAAGGTACAGCACCTTGCACTTGCAGTTGTGAATCTCATTAGGATCCCATAAATCCACTTCTCATGCATGTCCAGGCCCCTCCTTATGGCATTCCTTCCTTCTGTTGTATCAACAGCACCACTCAGCTTAGTTTCAACTGCAAACTTGCTTAGGGTGCACTTCATCCCATCATCTATGTTGTTGATAAAGATGTTGAAGAGCACCGGTCCAAAGACTGACCCCTGATGAATACCATTCATCACTGGCCCCCACCTGGACATACAGCCATTGACCACAGCCCTCTGGCTATGGCCATTTAACCAGCTCCTTATCCACCAAAAAGTCCACCCTTCAAATCCATATCTCTTGAATTTAGAGATAAGGATGCAGCGTGGGACCATGTCAAAGGCCTTGCAGTAGCCCAGGTATACAATATTAGTTGCTCTTCCTTTGTCCACTGATGCTGTCTCTCCATCATAGAAGGCCATCAGATCGGTCAGGCACTATCTGCCCTTGGTGAGGCTGTGCTGGTTGTCTCAGATCACCTCCTTGCCTTGTATATGCTTTAACATAGCTTCCAGGAGGATCTGTTCCATGACTTTCCCAGGCAGAGGTGAGACTCAGTGGTCTGTAGTTCTCCAGGTCTTCCTTTCTACTTTTCTCAAAAATTGGAGTGATTTTTCACTTTTCCCAGTTACTGAGATGTTCACCTGCCAGCCATGACTTTTTGAACATGATGGAGAGTGGCTTAGCAACCACATCCGCCTGCTCCTTCAGGACCCTGGGATGCATATCATCAGGCCCCATAAACTTGTAAACTTTCAGTCCCATCAGGTGGTCTCAAACTTGCTCTTTGCTTACAGTGGGAGGGATTTTGGTCCCTCAGCTTCTGCCTGGAGGTGAGAGACATGGGAAGCCTGACTGCCAGTGAAGACTGAAGCAAAGAACCTGTTGAGTACCTCGGTTTTCACAATGTTTGTTGAGGCCAGTTCTCCCTTCTCATTTATCATAGGGGGTACACTCTCCTTGGCCTTTCTCTTCTGACTAATATACCTACAAGAAACTCTTCTTGTTATTTTTCACATCCTTTGCCATTTTCAGCTCTATCTGTGCCTTGGCCTTCCTGATTCCATCTCTACACATACAGATGGCATCCCTGTACTCTTCCCAGGCCACATATTCCTGCTTCCACTGCGCAAGCATTTCCTTCTTAGCCTTGTTTGACCAATAGGTCCTTTCCCAGCCATACCAGTTTCCTGCCTCCCCTGCTTGACTTTATACACTGGAGGGTGGAGTGCTCTCAGAAAGGCATCCTTAAAGAGGTGCCAACTCTCCTCTGTTCCTTTGTCCTTAGGGATAGCTTTCCAGGATATCTCATCCAATAATTCCTTAAACAGCCAGAAGTTTGCTCTCCTGAAGCTCTGACTAATGCTTTTTGCTAGGCCCATATTCCTCAAGATCATGAACTCAATCAGGGCAGTCACTGCAGTCCAGACGAGCCCCAGTCTTAACTTCTTTAAGGATCTCCTTCGTACTGGTGAGCACCAGGTCCAGCAACGCTTCACCTCTGGTTGGTCCATCCAATAGCTGGACCGGGAAGTTATCCTCAATGCACTCCAGGAGTCTCCTGGATGGCCTGCAGCCTGCCGTGTTGCCTTCCCAGCAGACACCTGGGTGGCTGAAATCCCCTGTCAGAGTGAGAGCGTGCAAGCACAATGCTTCTTGCAGCTGAAGGAAGAAGGCTCCATCAACAGGCTCCCCTTGGAAGACAGTCTGCAGTAAACCTGGATCATCAGATGTCCTTTATTGGTACAGTCCTTACTTTTTACCCATAAGCTCTCAGCCTGTTTGTGATTGTTTCTCAAAGGCAGCTCTTCTCAATCTATCCATTTCTTAAGACGGATGGCAACTCCCTCCTTCCCTGCCTATATCTTCCAAAAAGCTTGTAGTCCTCAACTGCAGTGTTCCAGTTACATGAATTGTCCCACTATATTTCCATGACAGCAATTAGATCACAGTTTTCAAACTGCACCATGGTTTCCAACTCCTCCTGCTTATTTCACCTTTTGTACATGTGGGTATCCCGCCACTGCTCCTGGCCCTGCCCACATGTTCTCAGCCACTCTCCTGGGGGCTGGGGACTCCTGGCAGCACCCTCCTTGCCCTGGCAGCTCCTCAGCTGCAGGACCTCCCCCCCACCCACCCACCCACCTACCCACACACACACACTGCAACCTGTGCTGCCAAACACACCTGCACTGGAGCTGATTGCCTCGGAGAATTATACACTGCAAGCTCAGGGACAGTGTCCCTGAGATGGACGCTCCCCCCAAGCTAAAGCCAACCTGCAACGCTCCAAACAAGGAAGCTCAAGACATTCATACGCACACAGGCTGCCTCCTCCGCTGCCCCCCACCGGGCCGCCCGTACCCGCAGCGCTCCACTCTGCTTCCGCCTCTCTGAAGCGCCGGGACGCTGTTGCCGTAGTAACGACGGCCTTCGCTTCTGATTGGGCAGAGGAGCCCGCCGCTGGCATGGCAACAGTAAGGCGGGCCCCTATTGGACGCGGGGCTGAGGCTGCGTTCGCCTTGATCTCGTAAAGCAGAGGGTGCAGGCTATCCGCTTGAAGTATTTTTTCCCCTCATGATGACTCAAACTTTTATTTCCTGCTGCCGAGGATGGTATTTTCGCTATAAACTATTCCCTGAAACCTCTAAGCTGCCCGAATTGCCCCCCTTGGTAACCCTCACGTAAGCTCCAGCCCAACAAAGCCAACAACCTCCATCCAGCCACCAAAAAAAAAGCACCTGATAAGAATAAAATATAGCGACCCCGCTACACAGAACAGAAGACATGTCTCCACCACACACAGTAACCACTCCAGCCTTTCAGAACTCAAGAAAAACACAAAAAAACACTCAATCAAAAATCACACAGACAAATCCAACGCCATGCCCCACAGCACACCAATCCCCCCTAGCCTCAGGAAATAGCCCCAGTGTAAAGTACTTGTCTTTTTCAAGGTGTGGAGGCCCATGGAAAGCAGTGGATGGGAGGTTTCCTTCTTGTTCTAAGCCCTGTCCCTTAACGCCTGAGAGAAGTGTGAAAATTGTTGCAGTCTGACAGGAGAGAAGAGCTCCCTTTTCCACGGCCTTTGCCAAGCTTTGGTGCAGTCTTTCATAAATCCAATCAGATATGTTAGAAGCTCTACTGCAGCCAACTTCCCCTCCTCAAGGGGTAGCGTTTACTATTTTCAACAAGCAGGGTCAGTACGTCCTCATGCTTAGGACACATAGGCTTACATGGGGTCTCTAATAATAATTTACTCACTGATGAAGTGGCAAAATTCAGAAAAACTAAACTGGCAGTTTATTAAAGGAATCTCATTTCGGTCCCTGCATTAGCAGGGAGTGCAAAGGCTTCTCCTTCCTTGTCTCTGTTGGTGTAGCTTCGCTGTTTATATAATCAGTTTATGGTAAGGAGTCCTACAGTGCTAATAGGGAATAAATCCCACGCAGAGTCATAAAGAACAGAAAATCACCCTGCATTTTTGTAAACTTTTCTTACATTCATGCATTCTTGCAAGTCCACACAGCTCAAATGTTTTCAAGACTGTTGTAGGCACCTGTGCATGAGTTAAGCCTGAGGTCTGGAAAGAGGCTTTGTTCCGGTCTGCCTGCAGGATCTGCCGTTGCTCTCCCATCTTTGTGAGGGATGATTTATACACAGAGAGACCTGGATGGAGTGAAATTGCTGGTGTTGACTTCCTTGCCACTGCTTGAAGACAGAACAGCAATTTTCATTAGAGTGTGACTCAGCACTTGAGGTCTAAACCTCATTATGCTGAAATCTGTCTAAGTTTTCTTTTTAAATGAAGGTGTTCATTTTTGCAGACTCCCTTTCCATTGTCAGAATAAAGAAGATGACTGCTTGCAATTACTTCTCTCATCTGTGTGATATACACTGTCACCAGTAGCAGAAATACTCATCTGCATATGTTTTGTAATTCAGACACTAGAGGACAGCAGTCTGCAGATCCTGTGGCTAAAGGGAACAGATTTAGTGAGCACATTGATAGCTGAGAAGGATGCAGTGAAATTATACAAAATTGTTTCTGTACTATGTCCTTTCTGTGGGTGTGGTCACTGGGTTTAGGATATTTTTGTTAATATTATTTGATTCAGCTATTTGATTCTCTTTTGCCTTTGCCTTTTGATGGGAGAGGCAAATGCTGTGACTCCCTCTAAACCTTTGCTTGTAACTACTAAGTGGCATTATTTATAACCCAGACAAGACAGAATGGTTTATGGTAATGGTGACTCATGCCTATGAATCTTTGTAATTACTGTCACCACTATTGGTGCCATGTTGTATTACTCATTACAATGTTTTCTGTCTTTACTGTCCAACTTCACTGCAAAGGACACTTAAAACCTTTTCTATTCAAAACTGTACAAACATCTGTCATCTAGACCAGTTCCCATTCTGTTCCCTCATGCCAGCACTTAGGCAAGCCATTCAATGCTGCCAGCATTTTAGACACCCCCAGGCATTCCCTGAAGAGACAACGTGGGGCACTTGGTCAAGGGACTTGTACAGAGAGTCATGGTGGCATTTGGCTGAGCCCTGAAAATTCAGATTTTCAAAATATGGAGTTCACCACCTATCCATTTTAATAGAAAGACTGAAATGCTTGCAAGGACCAGATATCCAAACGTAAAGTTCCAGCATGACTTCTGTGGGAACAGGCTTTGGGCAGGCTTCTGGCTTGGATGAATGTCACCTATTAGCTCAGGGCAATGAGGTCAAGGGACAGGAAAGATTAACTTTAGCTGGAGGAAGTTCTTCTGGAAAGCAGATTTGTAGCACACAGCAACTTTCTTGTCTAAAACAAGGAACTCCAGCATAGTTGTAGATACACAACACATTGTCACAGAAGCTCTTACTGTCTGTAGAAAGTAAAGTTTTTTTGGCTTGCATTAGCTGTTCCTGCTCCAGCTCAGTAGACTGTGGTTCTCTACACATGCTAAATTTGGCATTGGCACATATATACACTTAAACATTAAAAATGTGGGCTTAGAAGCCAGCAGCTTTGGTTTGGAGCCTTAGGGTGGCTTTCTTCTGCAGCAAAGGAGATGGGCTGTGCTTGGGAATGGGAGTAGGATCCACTGGTGTCTTTAGAAATACAAGAAGCCTTTTAGGCAACTGGTAAGGATGAATTACTTTTATGTCCTTAGGGTTAAGCACCTTCAGTGGATTTTTGGTGCTAATGAAATTTTTCTTCTGACTCAAATTTACAGGAAGTATGAGGAAATCTTTTCTTCTCTGTAGCAAAACACAGGAGATGACTATTCACTCCACTCCTGCCTTCTCGCCAGCTTATTCCAGTTTGTGGGTTTTGGCCTTCTGTATCACAGGCTAGGACTCTTCTTCAGCATAGAGCTGCCTGAGAGCTGTAAGACAGAAGTCTGTAAAATCTTGAGTAGATGGAACAGTGACTGTGTATCACCTCAACATTAAATTACACAACTTGGGGGCTGTCCCTAAGCAAACAAAGGGAACCCTTTTTCTACAGCGTGTTTTTAGATGAAGGACTATTGCCACAGGATGCTGCCAATTCCAGCATGGGGGAAGAAAAACCTCAAGAAGATGCTCACAAAATCCTATACTCTCTACTACATTGCTTGTACAGGCATTTTTTACTTGTGTCAGAAACAGCTCACAGGGTCAGACACTGGTTTGATCTGATGCCCTGTTTCTGCAGTTATTCTGCCTTAAGTTAGGAGGTGTTGGTAGTGAAGAAGATCTGTGTGACTATATGGCTTGAATACGAGGTCTACAGAATGAGCAAACCACAATGCATGGAACACATCTTTTATTCAATAAGCAAGCAAGCACAGAAGTATAATGTGTAGTGCTTAATATTCATACAGTACTAAAAATATAAAAATAGAAATAAAATTTCACAGAAAGCATTTTCACTCACAAATATACAAGGAAAAGTGCTGTCAAGCCACATCATGCTACACCACTTGCCAGCTGAACTGACAGTTTGTTTCCCAACAGAACTGAAACACCAAAAATCTGCTAGTCCTTCCTCACAGCTTTTGGTGAGACTGAATATTTGACTAGCAAAAATGGGCCTCCTGCAGCTGAGAACCTAGAAGGCATTGATGTCATTACCTAACAGAATAAAATCATTCTGGAAAGCTTTATAGTGATTGTAGCCTGCTTCAGGCTGTTTGCATACCTGTCATAGAAAATAAAAAAAATAAACTAATCAACTTGAATTCTGATTGTAATTCAGACAAGTCATAGCTAACGATTACTGAAACTATTGTGCATGAATATTTGTACAATACTCCCACCTGGTGGTGTATTTTCAAGCTCCCTTCAGTGCTGCTGTTTCCTCTGCCTGCTTACAGTGTCACATACACCCAGCCTTAACTTATGTCTAATGGAGTCCAGTAGCACAGAGAACAGTACTGAGTGCTTTTAACTTCTGGTGGAACTAGAGGATATCCAGCACCTTATCTTCTCTTCCTGTATCTGATAGGTGAAATTCAGGTCTGCACAGGAAACCAAAGTTAGACTCATTCCTGAAGAAAGACCTATGCATCAGATGTCTTGCTTTCAAGTCTAACTTTGAGAGACTGAGCTAGAGTTGGGGGCTTACAAAGCTTCTGTTTGCTGACCTTCTGCATGGAGCTGAACTCCATCCATCAGGAAGACATCCATCTGAAACACGAGTGGGTTTTGGGATTTGAGTGACAATCACAGCTGTATTTCATAACAAGGCCTATCTTGCAGAGTATGCCAGTACACAGAACCTACTCAGAAATTACACAGATACGGGTGTGCGGAACTTAACGTGAACCCCACTTTGATCAGTTACTATTTTGGAATGGGATTTATTTATACTTGATTTACCAGCTATAAAAATAAATGTGACAATTAACCCCTGAGATCATTCTAGCATACAGTTTTGGCCTGTTACTTGTTCCCCTCTGAAATAATTTATTTGGTTTATGGACTTATTTAGGTTCTAGTGGAAAGCTTTTACAAAACGTTAAATAATCAATGTGGGGCTGAAAAAGTGTACATTCTAGTTGCATATATGATACATACCTTATACGTATATAATACATTCCGTAACAGCTGAATATTCTAGTATTGTCTAGGAATTTCTTGCATGTGGATGAAGAATTAAAATACCAGAAGATCAACAGCTGTTTAGGATCAAAGATAATTGTATCTGCTATGGTTTACTTAGTTCCATTTTCTTTCTTTAAATCTTGTTACACATAATAGCTACAGTAGTTTGTCCAGCAGGTAATAAATGAATGCATAAAGCACTTCTAGCTATATTTGGATATCATATGCATGCATTTTTTATAAATAAAAATCAAATGTGAGGTCACATTTTCCCATCTTCTGTTTATAAACTAAATCAAATTTCTCATTCATTGAAACAGTGAAGATGTCTTTCCATAGCCCAACTCGACCTGAAACACAGAGAGGGAACACAAGTCAGAGAGCAAACAGGACACCAAATTTCTACTGTCTACTTGTGCAGGGTTTGAAGTGTCATTTGTGAGAAGCTGATCAGTCTTGGCTTTCACTGAAAGCCCTGTAAGACCTGAGGTTACTTAGTATCTCCCTCATTTGCCCCTGCTACAACTCTTGGGAAACTTTAAAATAAGTACGGTACACCTTGTCATCTGGATTCAGAGAGTATTGTACAGGAAAAATTCAAATGATGAGATTTTGCTCTAGCCTTAATGAACAATAAAAACAGATTTTGTTTTGGATATTAATTTACAAGTTGATTTCTGGTGTCAGTGCACCAGAAACTTTTGGTGGATGCGCTATGGACGCTGAACACTTTTTCATTGTATGAGTGTTCTTGTTTACTGAACCCAGTTAGTAATATAACCCAGTGACACTGCTGAAGTCACCAGGCAAAGGCTACAGCTCCCTTCGCCACTGTTTCTTTGCAACAAATTTTAATTAAGTCATAGTCAGTCAGGGTTACTTGTTCGTGTCACACTTGGGTATAAATAAAGACAAAATTCTGGCTTGTTTAGCTGGAATAAATGAAAGGAAAACTGAGACTGCTACCACAGAGTTTAATCGTAACAGCAAGAAGAAAACTACATGCAGGGAGCTTAATTATGCATTTGATGCATACAAAGAATACCCATTTAATTTAATTACCACTGCTTTTATGCAGCAACTCTATAATTGAGTCCAAAGACAAAACTGTCTGAAACCTCTGTAAATTACGCATTTACATGATGATGTGGTATGTGTGGCAAGGACCATTTTATGAAATCATGATTGCCCTGTAACTCCTGAAGGCATGATAGCATTGCAGTTTGTTTTCAGGATCCAAAGGTCAAAACAACAAAATTACTGAAAATGCATCATATATTGTTTTTGCAAAATTTGTCCTGTATCAAACAGACCATTAAGAAATTTCTTGCAATCATATCTGATAATGAAAATGTGTTTTATTCCAGCAACTATAATTGCAAAAAAGCCTGTATTTCCGTTTCAATAATGTTAATAAAACATTTTATTTCTCTACTTGGGAAAGTGTTTAATTTCTGAATCTCCCTAACACCACAAACAAACACAGGTTTTTATAAAGGGCATACACAGTAGATTGTTTGTAACTTTTTTTTTTTTTTTTTTTTACCATATGAATGGATAGGTTGTCAAAAAAAAAGTCACCCACCTGGTTTATGATTTGAATCATGCAACTGTGTAAACTATGATGTGATATGAGTCAAATATAAGTAATATATCTAATCATTTTTCTGCTTTCACAGCAGCTCAGGGTTATCTTCAGAGTAAAGATCAATGTGCTAAAAGAAAAAAAATGAAGAACTAAAATAAAGCAAAATAAAGTAAATGTAACTGATGTCAAATTAAAAATATTTGAAACAAATTACAATAAGCTGTCATGTTATTGCCACAATTCTTTGTCACAGAAACGAACAGAACAAAGCTCTATTAATGAAGCTACATTCTGAAGTAACAAAATATTGTAAAAGTCAAAGACAGTGAACAAAAGAAATTCAAAATAAGGATATTTTTAATAAAAAGCACATAGTGAACAAATGACAAAATATTAAATTAGCTGCTGTAGCTCCCTTCTTTCTCTAATACAAAACACAGGGATCTTTTTGAAAGATTTGTAGAAGGTAAGAGTAAGAGGCTCAGACCTTTGACTGAGGGTTTGCAGGCTTTAGTGCCAAACAGTGAACACTGACACCATGTACAGAAGAGTGCATGCAGCAAAAGTGAGCATTGCCCTGTTTATCTAAATGGAGATGAACTGGACAGCAGGGACAGGAGCTGATCTGTCTGTTGATGGTCTCAACACCAGCTCTACTCTCTTTTCTCTGGTTTCTCTGTATTACCATTTCATCTTTCTTTCATAACTGCCTTTCTGGCTTTCACTGGACAAGGAGGAGGGATTTTGGCTATGCACAGCACGTAGCTGTGGTGCCGCGCCACAGATCTCTAAGGTAGCAGAGGCTAAGTACAAACCTAGGTTTCTATGTTACTTCATGCAATTGAACTGAGGAGAAGATAGCTCTGTTGTCTGCAAAATCTTGCATCAAACAAAGGCACTCAGGATGCCTTACCAGGCTCATTTTTTGATCTTGTCTTCACAGCAGAAAAGTGAGCTGGTAATCAGTTAGGTAACCTGCTGTAAAATTCTACTGTAAATGAGATGGTCTGTGGTTTTCACAAAAGATGCAAGTTGTGTTACATGCTGAATTTTCCGTTTGGAGAAGCAAGGGGAGGGTAAGATGAGAGCTGAAAGCAAGGTATCTAACAGCAGGAAAACACACTACACAGTAGAACTCCAAAATCCTTTGCCTTCACCAGAATTTTAACTCAAGCCAGCAATCCTGAGGTAGTTATTTCAAGAACTCATTATTTACCATAACATATCTGAGCTGGGACAAAAGAGGTGTTATATCACAGTTAAGACAGAGCTGCCCATAGGAATACAGATTTCAGGTCTTACTGTAGTAACTGGAGTGTACTGCTCCTATATAACATACTAACAACCTTTCCATACCAGGTTTACAAAGTCACAGATAAAAGCAAGGAAGTCTGAGTAATGGCTTTTTTAAAGTATGACGTTCTGAAACGTTTGTGACAACATACACGCAATACAAATTACTCAGGATTAGTTACTTCAACCATAGTCTGGGCAGAGGAATGAGAAATGGCACAAGGCTCTGCCAAGAAAGACAAAGGTAGCATAGAATACCAGTGAACCTGCTTTCATGGGAAACAGATCCTCTCACACAAACCTGACTGAATGTTCATATGATTACAGTCTGACTTACGAAAGGTCAATGCAAAGATACAATAGACTAATAGATTTTTTTTTTTTAAGGCATGTGGTTTTAGTGGGTTTTAGTACAATTATATAATGTATTAAGTTTACGTGGTAAAGTTTGGGGTGGCTGCAAGGGTGGCTTCTGTGAGCTCAGGAACTGCTCCACATGTTGGACAGAATCAGTTCCAGCTGGCACCAAAGCAGACTCACCACTGGCCAAAGCTGAGCACCATTAGCTGGCAGTGTCTCTATGATAATGTATTTAAGGAGTAAAAGCTGCTGTGAGAGAAGAGTCAGAAAAATGTGAGAGAAACAACACAAAGTCAGCAAAAAAGGAGTGGGAGGAGGTGTTCCACATGCCAGAGTAGACATTCTCCTGCAGCCCATGGAGAGGACCATGGTGAAGCATGTTGTCCCCTGCAGCCTACGAAGGACCACGCTGAAGCAGATTTCCATGCTGAAGTGTGTTATGGGAGACCCACACTTTGTGAAGGACTGTATCCTGTGGGAGGGACTCCATTCTGGAGCAGGGGAAAAAATCTGAGGAGGAAGCAGCAGCAGAGAAGAACTGTTATTAATGGGGCCACACGCCCCATTCCCCCTGTGCCATGCAGGGTGGGGAGGATGTAGGAGAATCAAGAGTGAAGTCTAAAAAGAAAGGGCGTGAGAGAAAGATGTATTTAGTTTTGTTTCACACTATCATACTCAATTTTTAATTGGCAATAAATTAATCTTCCCCAAGTTAAGTCTGTTTTGCCCATGATGTTAATAAGTGAGCAATCATCCTTATCTTGTAGATAACAAGAAGCTCAGCTGAGAGAAGTAATACGGAAAGGGCTCCTACACAGAAATCTAAGAACAAAGTATTCAGTATTGTGCTCCCTGAGTAAGGAATAACCTTTAAACCACTTCCTCAGAAAAGACTACGTGGCCATGATAAGTGTGAGCTTCATGTAAGATGCTGCAGCAAAAAGTGCTAACGTGGCCATCGATAGACAAAAAAGGAAGAGGGGAACTGAAAGTCATATCAGTGGATAAAGAGATGTCTGGAAAAAGCATCTGTAAGGCTGACATTGTGGTCTTATGCCCTCATTTTTAAAAAGAGCTGTTAAATGCTGTAAAGCAGCCTACAGAAAATAAGTTGAGGGAGGCTTCTTGAGTTTACTCTTCTATGCTTATCAGAAAGACAGATGAGAAAGGACTTGATTTCTTGATGTTGTCAAAGGACAGATCTATCAGATTAAAGCGCACTTTGGACTCCTAGAGAAAGGCCTCACAAGAATAAACATCTATAAGCTGAACACATTTTAAACAGCCAAGGCAGACAATGAAAAAAGCACATAAAAACTACAGGTTCTTGTCATTTGATGACTTCAAACTAGAATTACCTGCTATTCCAGAAAATTTCATACAATGGTTTAAACCAGGACAAACTGTATGAAATTGTATGTGCTTTGAGATGCCAAATGTCAGAAGGAGCCAAGCAGCCTTCTCAGCATCAATGTTCAATCAGTTGAAGAAAGCCAAAGATATCTTCTTGAATAGAGCAGTTTTGATGGTGTTGAATATGCACTGTTGATCTTGAATGTTTCCATTCTTTTCCCTCACTTCTAACTTTATTAGGAAACAACCCCTGAAACTGCACTAAAAATCAGTTTCCTCCCATCATTTAAATATCAATATTTGCCAACAGCTTAACATATCTTGGAGGTTACTAAGCTGTCAGTTGCTTCTTTCAACTTCCACTCTTAAGAGAGTTTTACTGTGGGTTTTGAACATACCCCTGCCAACAGGAAGTGCTTCAGCATTGCAGCACTGATCAATGAGTTGATGGCAGTGTTCCACCATGGATTCCAGCTGTGCTTTGTCATAAGAAACTCCTAGGAACCTCACCAGTTGCTCAACCATTGTTGCTAGGTCCTGTAAGAGAACATTTAAAGATGAGTTTTACAATATTTTAAGTGAATTTTTTAAATGATTTTAAATACTTCAGAGTGATTTACATTCTGATGAGTGGGAAAAAATACCAATGCAGAAGGTACAGAAACATCACTGTCTAAAAATTTTGCTAATTTCCAATTTGCTGAAAATAAACCCACACATTCCAAGTAATTAGGAGTGGACAATCAGGAAGTGGAAAGATGCTGTGATGCTACTAGCTTTCAGTAGCATCCCTCAATGAGCACTTAGGAATAAAACGTTATTCAAAATCATGGCTTTGAAATTATTGCTACTAAATTATTAACGTTATTCTGCTTATATTACATCTTCTATCAGAAAGTAAAATATAAGCTGAAATTGTATGTTTCTTCAGCTTTGAGTTCTACCTTGCTTTTGTCTTTTGGGGGGTTTAGACATAGGAACTGTGTTCATCCTATGTCTGCATTAGTTTTCCAGTCAAATATGCATTTTGAAATTTTTTTAATTCTCAAAAATACATTATTGTGATAGGAAATGGAAATTAATGTTCTATGTAGTATTTCTATTACATTCGTGATTAAAAATTAAGTGGATTTATTAGCCAACATACTGCGAGGACTCTAGAATTATATTCACCACATGCTACACGATCATCCCCCATTGCATTTAAGATTGGTTCACAGAAGACAGTAAGAATAACCAAAGAATAAATGCCAGATATATAGGACAAACCCTTAATGAGGCAGGCTTCAGTTCTCACTTATACAACACACACAGACGTTTCTTTTAAATGAATGCCCATAGTTGAGCGTAGCAAGCACTGACAGTCACACCTCTCTGCTGTCTGTGTGAGCCGTTGAGCACCTATGCATGCAGATAGATTCGTTAGTAAATTACTAGGCTCACAAAAGTGCTGACAATCTATGGAAGCTATGAATGCCAGTGCTCTAAAAATGGTATTGGACATCAGAAAGCCCACATACAGGCATAAGAACCAAATTTTTCACTTCATATATTTTAAATGCTATGATGCTAACAGCAGTTAAAATACCTCTTTGCTACATCTAACCTACCTTGTGCATATCTTCGTACTTGAGGAAAAGTACATTGGCATCCATGTGATGTTCCCAGAACTCTTGGACATGTTCAAACCACGAACCATATCCTACTACGGATACAGAAGATATTATGATTGGCATGAGGAAAATGAATACTGTAGTTATTAATTCCTCTTCAAAAAGGAAAAAATGAGAAAACTAAATTAATTTGAGTGGTTAGTAGCCCTAAGAGAATTGCCTGGTTTTGTCCCATTGCCATGCACAGCAATGAACTTAATTGAAAAAGGGCATTTCTACCAGCTTGGAATATTCAAAAGAGCTAACCTACCATAAAGAAAAAAATATTCAACTGAAAATGCAGCCTCACTTTGCTGTGATCCTCTCTGGATCTCAGTATTAGTAATGCCTGACTACTGCAGAGAAGTTGAGCCAACAGAAATTACAGAGAGTGCTTTGCTCTTTACACTCTTAAAAGAAATTCATGCATGAAGCTTACACACTAGTCAAGCAAAAAAACCTTTCCTAGCTGCTCTTAATTGTACAGGGCAAGAATATGTTAAGATTACGGTGCCAGAGTTTACCTGCATTTTATGTAAGGAATTCCTTTAAGCTCTAAAGGATAGTACCAAAGAATTAGCATATTCAAGATTAATCCCCCATCCAAGAGCTAACATGTACTGAATCTACTTCAAGATGGCCAGGTATAAGGAGGGGTGAAAAGACTGGGATTGTCTCATTTGGGTTTAGTGTTTGTCCCTCTAGTACTACTTTGAACTCTTAAATTCTTAAGGTTTCTTTGCTTCTGTATTGCTTCCATGAGATGGAAACACTTAGGTAAATGCTGTATTTACTGTATTACAAAATCCTCCATTTGCTAATTATGGACACAGAACACGCTGCAATGTTTTATTGACTCTGGGAGGCTGTGATAAATCACCTAGCTGCTACAAGATAAAGATCTGAATAACTCCTGGGATATTTAAACAAAAAAGAATGCAGAACCTTCCTCCCATCTTAGAAGGCCATATCTTTAATATGTCCCCACTGTAGAAGTTCCTGCTCATGGGCTGAAGACAAGATTCACATTCTCAGGGAATGCAGAAGAAAAAGCTGAAGGTGGGTTAGGATGGAAGGAGATTTACCCTCCCTGCACAAACGAAAGCGGCAAAGGTTATAGAGCCTGTTAACTAACCTCCATTGGCAGGCTTTTACTTTTTTCTTCCCTTTAGTATTACACAGCTTCTTTAGCATCAAGTCCTCCAAATTCCAGCTTGAAGGAAAGTCTGCTGCATTGGATTTAGAGGAGATCCTGGTCTCAGAGCAGACCAAGGTGTCTGGTGACTTCTTAGCATCACATTAGGGTACATAGAGAAGATTTTATAGAGAAAGAGAATGCAGTAAAAATTTTCCTTTTTTTTTTTTTTAAATCTTGCTAGCTTCAAAGTATGGCAATCGATTGACAAAAAGCCCAGTGATAGCCAGTTACATGAGAATATACGACTTGCCCAAACTGAAAATTTACTAAGGCAGTGCAACAGAGCTACTTAAGATAGTTCAGCCTGAATGGGAACACAGCGGGTGGGTATGTCATGAAAGAGCCCTCGCTCAAAGGAGTTACTGGGCAAGCAGCTGATAAGCTGTTGTAATGCAAGTAACATTGCAGTGGCATGTTTTCTGACAATAGTAGCCCACAACTACCTTCTTACAGGGGCTTACTTCAACTCACTGATGTAGTCCTACTGATTTAATTAATGCATGAGCTCCATCTCACGCAAACTAAAATTTTTTGTGCATTAACTGATATCTTGCTAGGGACAAATCTCAAATTTTAGGATGAAAGAAGTATTAAAGGAATTACCATGGAAAATGTTCCTCTAGGAGCTGAAATACTACTGAGAAGCAGCTAAACACAATGAACTGATAGCAAAAGGTGCTGTGAACATTCCCCACTTTTCATGGGGCACCTGTCAAACTGATTTATTTATTTATTTTTAGTTAAAAAAAAAAAAAAAAAAAAAAAAAGAAAAAAATAA
>WBMW01002245.1:479299-499214 GCA_013396635.1 Penelope pileata
AAAAGGAGTAGACCAGAATTCATCTGAGTGAAGTAGAACGCTACTAATCCCATAGGGTCAAATCTTGTAAAAAATTATTTACAAGGTATGGCCACAGTTCGCATGGACAAATCAAAGTCCACGCAGCACTGTATCTGTAGCAACCTTCTTGCTGTATATCCAAAATAAATGCATCTTTATCCAGTTCATTTCTGTACTTGCAGTGGGAATACAGAGGTGAAAATGAAAGTGCAACAACATAGGCAGAGAGAGTCACTCCTTACACTTGTCATTCATAAATCTTCTGCAGAACTCCTGGAACGTTCCCCTGTAGCTCATGGTCCTTAGGGAGCGGTGAAACTGGTAATAAGACACCACCAGGTCTTTGGGGTTGCGAGCCATGTATATTACCTATGACAAGGGAGGGAAATCATCTTAATGAAAAAAGTTTGGGTTTTTTTTTTTTCCCCCCATTTCCCAAAGCACATAAACAACTGCCGCTGATTCAGTTAAACAAGCATGAATTCATTTTTACCTTTGAATTGCCATTATGGAGGTCTGAAGGCAAAAAACGATACGGTAGGTGGCTTTTTATGAGGCGAGGAGATGTCAGTTCCTAAAATAAAGCGAAGAAACTTTTCTTATTGTGTATTCGTTTTTGGCACATCCTGAGTTGTCTTGAACTGATATCCTTTACTGTACTGAGTCACATTCAAAAATTCATTGCTTAAATTAATAGGGGTCTGGGACTAGAAATTACACCAAGGAGTTGCATCTGTTTCAAATCAAAAGGGTAGATAACGTGCACGTGCAAAAAATTGTGTCTTTTTTTGATTTTGAAACTACTTCCATTTGTGGGACCCTCTAAGAAAGACTGTTATTGTTGAAGATATTTAGTATAAAACTAACTTTGTTTCTACTAACGGTTCCACTAAAATTCTGTGAAAAACATTAAAAGCGCTGAATGAACAGCTTCAGAAAACCCTATTCTTAATTTTTTAACTTCAATATTATAATCCAAATTTTATTTTATCCTCAGAATTAGGCCCAGACAATCCAAAGGTTTAGAGTGTGTGAACACTTTTCAAAGTATTTTGCTATCATAACTTGAGAAAAAATTGCCTTAGGACAAATCATCTTCTAGTAGTTAAAAGCTGCACAAACTGCTACTGGATCAAGTTGCTAGCACAGAGTATTCATAATGTGCAACCTCAACCTAAACCTCTCACTATTGTTACTGCTTATTTGCACTGACGTAGCACCAAGGTCTCATTGAACTAGGGCCACACAGTGAAAAAGGAAAGCAGCCTCTGGCCCCTAGATACTTTCATCCTAAAGAAGGCCGATGCTGCAGTTGTCGGTGATTGGAAACAGCTTAGATCTACCCATGCCAGCCTTAGCTAGCTCAATTCAATAAGCACTGTAGAAGTTGTAGGGTAGAGCCTAGTATTTTGCCTAATCATTCCAAGACATGCCTGTATCTAAAGTAGTTAGAGGAATAACAAGATCACACTTCATACGCCATGCCACTAGTCTGAGTGATTCTTACTAACGTGGAAGTCACTTCATGCAGAATATTCCAAACTCCTCTAACTACACTACAGAGTCTATAGATCCACAGACCCTGGGTCTCTAGGGATCTGTATGTGCAAATCCAGAGTAGAAGATCTATAGATTCTCAGACCTCTGTCTTTGTAGTTCTTTTGCAAATTCAGGCAAGAGATCAAAGCAAATCTCTCTCTGTTGGTGAGCTTCCCCTTACATAAGCAAGGGAGGCTTGGAACTCTTATTCAAGAAATCCATTGTCAAGATGTTTAGGACATTCAGAAACATGTTTTAAAGCATTAGAGTATAATCAAGATTAATAAAACCAACTTTAAGATAACCTATTAATATTCTGAATCATTCCAACAAACTGAGCAAGTCCAGTGACAAAAAGGACAAGGACACAGGATGAGATGAAGTGATAAATATGGAGCCTACAACAAGATATCCAAATGCTAAGAGACTTTCTTTGCAATAAATTGTACCTTGATGATGTCCAGACCAGGCTGAGGGTACTCTAGGACTGGAAGTTGTTCATCTATATTCATTAGTCCAATCTCATCTGGATCAGCTCCCTGACTCACTAGATAAACCACTTCCTGCAGCAAGCCTGTGCCTGCATAAACCAAACAATGAAAGAGAACAGATTGTATTACAGTTCTTATCCAAACAGAAGCATATGAAAGGAGACCCAGACATAGAAACAGTGACTTTTTCCTTAACAGTCTGCTCTAAACTCAGTCTATAGCTACTGTTCTAATTTAGTATGTCTGTTCCCTTTATTTTAAATACATGAAGATCTGCTTTCACATCAAATATCTAATATTTTTCTCTAGTAGTAACTTAAATATGTTTCTGTATCCGAATCATTTTACCTGTGAATTGGAAAGCATTTTACATACACTCAGTCTTTCACTGTGAATGTTAGCTAGGCAAATATCACTATTTCAATGTTAGAAATGAAAAAAAAAAAAATTAAGCATACAGAGGTCATCCAAGTTCACAAGATGCATTAGTGACTGTACGGGGAAACAACCAGCGCCCTCTATTCTAAATTGCAGGCAATTCTACTGTTACGTAATGATCTGAGAGTCTATTTATACTTCCATTTTATAGATTGGATAAACCACTGAACACACAACGTATAGTGAGTTTGAAACAACCTTTAGAGGCCGCCATTACATACCTCTTTCCAGTCTGAAGACACTTACAAAGCAACCAATAAATAATATAGCCTTAACGACTGTGCTTTGGAAAGTTAAAAGGTATTCCAAATATAAGTTTGAGCAGAGAAACTACAAGGGTTGCTCAGAAAGTATTGCCTCCTATTGTATGATGTTGGCCCACGATGTCAGAGGTGGGTGTTGGTGGGATGGCAGTAGAGGTCGAACTTTCCCAACAATATTCCATTCCATTTTGTCACAACATTTTGTTGCATTTCAGAGCAACTACATATTTCAACTGATTTTACCTCCTGGCAGGTAGGAATGGAAAGCAGAAAATTCTCTAAACAGGCAAACAAAAGTTTGGAGATATTTTACTTGCTATTAAAAAGACAAAGGCACAGGCTTTGGTTGAGATGGAAGGACAGAATGAGATCAGTGATCTAACAGGGAAGGGACTCCATGGTTTGAAAGACAAGTCATGGACAACCCTGGATACTGCAACAGACTGACCAATTCTTTAAGAATTGCAAGCAGTAAGAAAAATGAGACCAGGATTTATTCTTTCTTCTGCTACCTAAAGGACTGAGTACCCAAGCCTATCTGCTTCGTATCCTTGGAAAGATTAGCTGCAAATTCAGGGATGGTGTCTTTTGGTCCCATTTGTGTTGCAAATAACTTGCAAGCTGCAGGTAACTTGTAACAGTCACCAGTTAATCCATGCTAGGTAGTATGATTGCACACACTAACAGACACATTTTGCAAAAATTCTTGTATGCTATTCCAACAGTAAGAAAAATAGCGTATCATTACTATTAGATTTTAAAATCTAAGATTACTTAGATTTTAAAATCTAAGCTCGGAGTAATTAAAAAAAAAAAAAAAAGAATTCTTGTACTGTAGAGACTGTTTAGAGTGAACACAGTCTGGATGCAACACGAAAGAACACAACCCTCCAAGAACTGATTGGGAGAAGCACTTTAAGACTTCTGTTTCCTGACTGATTGGTGGATAAATTAAAATGGCTTGGAAAAGAAGAAACTTCTACATAATCATCACCCACAGAGATGGCCATCACAGATTTAATACACACTTGCCCTTGAGGCTGTTCATTCTGCATTTTTAAGTCCAAGCATATATTTTCCGTATTAAAATTAAAATCACAAGGACTTCCGTATCAGTCCTTGTGACTCAAATGAGCACAACCTTTGTTCTCATTAAATATTTATCCTGCCAGGAGACATCCTGGTTCTCGATAATTTATTTCTGTATTTCCAGATCCGCTTGCGAAGAAAAATGCTATTACAGCAACCTTGTTCCATGAAAGGAGAAGGAATAACTGTGTAGGAACAAACACCAACACCAGTGCTATCTAAGTCTCAATCTTCCCCTGCTCAGCTACTCCCTAGACAAAAAGATGCCACCTCTGTGGTGCCTCTGAATACAGGATGGATGCTGAGGCAGGACTACTGAAACTTCAGGAGAGCAGCATGTTCCCTACCAGCTCTCCACCAAGTCAACCAGAGCACTAAGAGACAAAGGCCAGGGAGCAGAGCCCCAGGGGTCCTACCTAGCTCTGCTCAGACCTTGCACTAGGTCCACAGAGCATTGCAGAGGTAGGAGGAGACATTAAATGTCTCATAATCCATTTAGTTTCTAGGAGGCATGGAGAAGAAGGGTTCTCATTCAGAGGAAAATGGGTGTTCGAAAGCTCCAAATTCTTCACCATTTTCGTCTAGATGTGCAAATATAAAATTGCTATTCATTAAGAGCAATGCTGGGCACATGGCAGACACACGAGGCAGAAAAACAAAAATCTTGATCAAGTACAGGTTCTTCAAAGCAATGTTTCACACCCACGAACCCCAGTGCAAATAATTACCATCCACACTCACATACACAAATTTCTGTAGCTACCTATGCTGCACATACTCCAGCATCATATTTCAATTCACAAGCAAAAAATTTCTGCAGTCTCTTCTACAAAGGGGAGGACTGCAAACTGATAATTCAGATGTCTGGCATCTGGCCTGCCAGTCAGTTCAGGTTAGAATCTCTCCTCCCTACATGTGAATTAGGACCACTGATCCTGAATTCTTCCACCCATGAACTCTGTGCTAGTTTTCATTTATGTCACCAAATATATTAGCCCAATTTTCTTCCATGTTAACACTCAACTTTCTCTGCTTAGGATTTTCAGGGTCTTAATGCCAATGTAAACTTAAGATTTAGCTTTTGAGGGAACTCTGATTTTTTTTTTTTTAGTCATCATCCTTCATCATCACTCATCTCCACCACACACACAAGCCTCACATAAAAAATGATCAACCTGATTTCTTGTATTTAAAAAAAAAAAAAAAAATTATTAAAAAGAAAAAAGCTAAAAGTATTTATAAAATATTAAATATATTTAATTCCTCACATCTTTATTAGGATTAAGAACAACACAAATCTAAACTGCAGATATCAGAGCTGAATGTCCCTTTGGTTTAGAAACATTGGCTAAGCCTAGCAACAAGTAAACAGCAGTGCAAATTCCAGCCCCAGTTCCGAGGGCAGGTGTTGTAGACCCAGAGAACACTGGCTGGCAAGCCAGCAAACTGGGGTACAGTATCTATGCACAAGATGAGCTGCTCAAGCCTAGACTGGTGCTGGCAGAGTTCATTAAATTTGCCACTGTGGAAGGAGAATGAGTCTTCTGGTGTTGCCCCTGATTTCCCAGCTGGGTATAAAGCATACAGAAATTGGCCATTTGAACCAACAGGCATAAACTGATGTCTGTGAAGATGTGTGAGATCCACCATTTTATGGGTTGGACCTGGAATAAATTGCTGCAACAGTTTCAAAGGAGATTACAGGAAGCAGGTGTTAGAGCTGAATTTAATCAGTCTGTCAAAAAACTTCTCTAGACACTTGTTTTAGTAAAAGGGGCAATATACTGATACTTGTTGGAGAGAAGAAGAGGCTAAAGGAAAGCTAAAGGAAAAAAAAAAAAAAAAACAGAAGTTCACAGCTTACCTTTACACTCCCCAGATTTCTGGCCTGGCTGCCAACCGTGATGTATCGTCACATCAGAGCTCCTCACTTTAAGTGAAATTAAAGGATGCATTCACTAAATGGAAAAGCTGTCACGTACATACATTAGGCCACAGCTCTTTCTCGAAGCCAATCAATGGATCTTGTGCATCTCTATTATTTCCTATCACTTTCTCCCTCCGTTTCTGAATGCATGCATGTTGGCATGCATTCACCTGGCATGGTACAGAAAGAGTGAAAAGCCACAGAGAAACAGGATTGAGCTGTCAGCCTTTGGGCACGAGGCACCAGATGCAACACTGATAAGCACCCAGCAATTCCACCCTTCCTTCTTGCAGCTGCTGCAGATCTACATTTCATCCTGGAGGAAGTCTACTGTCCCTGCTAGCTTCAGGGGCATATTGTCAAAACATGTCAAATTCATTTATGTCTATCCAATTTCAACTACAGTGAACCCAGTCAGCACCAGGGGAACTTCAGTGCACCATACCTGAGAAACACTCTTCCCTGATAAACTCTTCTGCTATGTCTATATAATGTCTCAGGAGGAACAGTGCCCCTGTTTATCACAATGTCTGGAAAGAGATGGGATGGGAAACAGTAGTGATAATCTACTGCCAGAATTTGTAGGCTTTTAGGAAAGCCTGAATCATCTGTGAACCTGCACTTCTACTCTGTGTAAGAGCACGTACAAGAGAAGCCCAGGCACAGCAGTTTGAAATTGTGCTGGCTGGCTCCACTGTCCTTTGCAGTGATGCCTAATGGTATACAGAAATAAGGACTTAGTAGGAATCCTTCCACCCCATAATCACCCCTACAGGAACCCCTGCAATGAATGGGAACTCCTCATTTGCACCCTTTTTCATGGTCAATGCCTCAGCGACACTAGTAAAGTTAGCTCATGGCCATAGTGCCTCTGCTTATCAGTAAGCCTAACCACTCCAGCAGCAACCAGACAGCATAGCAAGACAGATACAACTTTGAAACACCTCACAGTTATTTCTTTCTGTTCCTATGCATTACTTTCAACATCAAATATAGCCCCTGCAGGAAGGAGAAATACTCCGTAGTGCAGTTGTTTCTCTGAATCCTTTCACCACTTTCCAGCCACCAACGCACTTGCATGCAGCTACTGAGCTTCACAGATGTGGTCAAAGTGCTGTGGCAGATATAAAGACGGATGCTTCCTGTGAAATCTCCCTTCCCTCCATTGTTCCTAAAGTCATTTATTTCCATTTCCTCCCCACTGCATCAACTAACATGGGACAAGTCTGCAACTCAAAGATGTGAAGATCTTTGGTATCTTCCTTCTATTCATCCCTTGTTTGGGAAGGCATATGGAAAAATATACAGAAATACTAATGTTAGCATTATCAATTTTGTAGCACTTTCCATTAGTTGCAACTCATTTGCTCAACCAATGTCTGATCAAGTTTCAGCTAATACAATAGACCCATTATGACTTTTTTTTTTTTTATAGTATCAATAGATCTAAGTGCTCATTAAAAGTGAGGGCTGCAAAAGCTGTCATAGATTGGTCTAGCAAGTGCTGTAGAGCAATTCCCCACATAGTTCTTCTAATTGCCTGCAAGCTCATTCCTCTTCCACCAGTTTCAGTGTATATCTGCAGGTAAGTATGGCAGATTCATCTTCAGCCTACAATAGTGGAGGGAAAAGTAGATTTTTCCATTAGAGGAAAAGATATTCTAACCCATAAGAAAAGTCTTCTCTAAAGGGACCCATGTGCTAGTTCTCCAACATATTGGAATTCCAGCTGGCCTAGGAATGTGGATTTGTTTGTATCAGTTAAGTGTTTTACTAATAAAAATAATTTATACACCTTGATACCATGCTTTCCAACTCTTCTGTTCCTGAGACCCGTGGTTCAGAATACAGGCTGATTTTTAATGTTCTATGGCCATTATTTGACTGTCCTACTAAATGTGGATTAGAGAGCTTGATTTTCAGAAGTGAATACTCATCTTCTGAGATTAATGTCTTTTTTACATGGCATAAACATCCCTAACTTCAATAGTCACCTGCCAAAGGAGTCCGTGCAATGTGAGGAAACTGAATACAGATCTTCTGAAACTGATGGCAATAACTTCAATAAGATTGGGTTTTAAACAAATATTAATGATTTCCAACAACACTTAGTGAGTAGAATCTTGACTTTTTACACTTATTAATCAGTTTATTTTTTACTTGAAGCTATTGGCTTTTAAAAAACCACTATGCTGAATTCCACTTGTCTTTCACTGTGAGGGTGGTGAGACACTGGAACAGGTTGCCCAGGGAAGTCGTTGATGCTCCCTCCCTGGAAGTATTCAAAGCCAGGCTGGATGGGGCTTTGGGCAACCTGGTCTAGTGGGAGGTGTCCCTGCCCATGGCAGGGGGGTAGGAACAAGATGATCTCTAAGGTCCCTTCCAACCTGAACCATTCTATGATTCTATGATTCACTAGGCTTACACCAGAGAACACAGAACTGGGTCCATTAGGTCGGAGCTGTCTTTTGAATGTGGATCACCAGAGGTTGTAAACAGCAAACTATGAAAACCTATTCTATTTAGAACTAAAATGTACTTTCTGCTTGGTAAAACAAAGAAACAAAAAAATAAATAAATAGCTATTCCTGAACTGTTTACACACACAAATTAGAAGTATTGCTACTACCTATAACACAGTATCCTAAAGCAATGCCTTAATAAACTGGTTACAAAACAGTTATTTTCAGTTCATGCAGTAGCACTATTTTTCAAAAATGGTCTGAATCCTAGATCTCCCTTACATTAGGGCACTAACTACACAGAGTATAGGATATGCACTGCAGAAAGAAACGTGGTACATCTCAGACCTGGTGCTGACCATAAAGGCTTCACCACTGTCATACAGGCAAGCAGGTGATACAGTGTGCTCCAGTCCTAACACCAGCAGAACCAGCTCTGAAAAAGGCCTACTGACACCTGTTCACAGGATAGATCCTAAAGCAACACCAATAAATAGAAAGCAACAGGGCCTGTTCTCTGGGAGGACACAAGGAGCATGCTGAACCCAGATCCTCAGAGATTAACGAGCAAGGCTTGATAAGACCAGAACAAACAGTAGCTCAAGTCACATGCTCCCTAACCACTGCATCCAAACTGCGCCTACACCAATCTGCCCCAAGGGGCACAAGGCCCCAAGGCAAGGCCTCTCGTTGAGGACAGCTGGGACAAAAAGCAGTTCTTTCCTGTCCCTCTCAACCAACCCCAACATCCCCACAGCCATGGGAACTGCAGCAAGGAGTAGGTACAGGCTAACAGCACTAAGAACTACAGGCCAGGCCCACAGACTGTTTTTCATCCCTAGGTTTTGAGCAACAAGATGACACTGCTTTGTCTGTTTGCCTTCTGATTGATGAGTCAGGATTTCTATTTTCAAGCTTGTCTCCACATCCACGATTCCATCACGCTACATCTCCCAGATTTTGTTACAGGTCCTTCACAGGTAGCTGATATTGGTTGGTAGCTGATATAGAAAGGGAGACATACTTTACATTCTCTTTAAGCATTAGCTGGGTTGGTAAAATATTTCCCTGTCTGTAGATGCTCATTATGTCTGTACTAGATGCCATCACCAATGGAACAGTTTATGTAAAGCTGCCCCAATTCACTTGAAACTATATCAGCTAAAATAGTTTAATGAGTTTATCTTTTTGGCACAAACTCGCCTACCTAATTTTGCTCAAAACAAGCTAGAAGGCGTTCACACAAAATGCTCTGCAAGCAGTGCTTTAAGAAGTGACAAAGAGCAAGCTAAGGACACTAAAATCCTACACTACTGCAGATGCTTATAAAAGAGGACATCTATCCACACCCTTAGATTAACTCTCTTTTTCGCTCACCAAGTAAAATGTGCTCCTATGGTATAAGGTAGCACAAAAAAAAAAAGTGCAGGATAACATCTTTTAAAGGAACATGAAAATAAGAGATAAATGAGTTAAAGCTCCAGTCTTGCTTCCTGCCTTACTAACTCTCCAGCAGACAGCATTACATCCCTCTCTACCCTTCCCAAACTTGAATTTCAAGGTTGACCAGGTCAGCAGTGAACCCAGTACATTCAGTTGTTACCTTCCTTCCCTGGGCCCCTCTCTCTGAACATCTTTGGGATCCAGACACAAGACCCCTTTTGTAACAGTATGTGAGTACAGTATGCCCTGCCTGCAGCGGGGGCTTGGAACTTGATGATCCTTGGGGTCCCTTCCAACCCAGGCCATTCTATGACTCTACATAGGATCGTGCAGTCGTACCAAAGGGTAGGTCAGCCAGACAGTAATGCATGGAGGAAAGAGTGCTTTGAATTGGCCAATATATGCTACAGGGCAGATCCTGTCTCAAACATCAAGAAATTATCTGGCAAATGATGGCCGTGTAAACTAGCAATGGTATTTCTTCATGGCCATGTGCCAACAGTGTATTACTAGATTTTCAAATCCCACTTTCTCTCTGGATCATACACAAGAAGGTACATGCCCTTATCCCAATCTTACCTCAGCTGTATCCTGCCCTGCTGCTTCCTCTAGCAGTCCCATTCCCTATATGAAAAACATGCCCAAACCATAGCATACATTACCCCAGCAGGAGATCAACTTAATCTCCAACAACGAATCCCCCACTACTGCACCCAATTTTCTTCCATTTTCATAACAATCCAGTGACAACACTGTACCACGGATAATGCAGAACAGAACACTGCTGTAATGACAAGTCATTGTTTTAAACACCCTCAAGGACTCCATTACCTTAAAAAGATGTGCTTAGTTACTCTTACTGCCACTTATTTCTAGGACAATTATAGCACTTTGCCCTGTTCTACAGGGTCTGAATATGGTCTGTGGCTAAATGCAGAGCAGTGCAACGAGCTGCTGACTGAAATAGGATCCGAAGGCAGGAGACAATGGGGCATCCATATTAGAAACCTGTGCTGAGGTTCTCATAGCCTTTGTTGTGAATGTGTTTACCCTATGGTAAGCATATTTTGGAGGGTGTCTGTCACCTCCTGAAGTGCCTTGGTTGGCATTTGGAGTTGCATAATGAACTGAAATGCAATTCTATGCATCGGTTTCAATCCCTTCCAGGAAAATTGTTAGACAAAACCTGCCTATGCATTAAGGTATATTTGCATATATTTGGCAGTTAACTCAAAAGAAGGCAGGACACCAATAGTATTGTGTGAAAGCATCACAGATACAAGCCATATGTACAGGAAAAATGGAAAAGCAGCGTATTGTTGTTTCAGAATTTCAAAAAACACTTAACCTATGCATGAGACTACGTAGCCTCTTTAGTGAGCTGTTAGCTGTATAAGAACAGGGAGTAAGCCATTTTGTCTCAAACAGAATCCCCCTCAAATTAGAGCTGTCCATCGTAAGAGCTGCCTTGAGCAAACTCGCTGTTTGCAAAGTATCCATGCCCCCACTCATTTAATACAGTCATTCCCCCTGTCTGCTGAATTGCAGTTCTAGGCAAGCTACAGTCATTTCTATTCTATTTCTGTTATTGCTCTTCAGAATTAGAAACGGAAATAGATCTAACAGAGTACAAAAGGGCATCTGCCAATCTGCATCACCACAGGTTTTCTCTGTATTGCTGCAAAATCCTTGAAGGGAGCAGACTATTTCTGATAGAAACTCGCATTGACCATTATTAACGTGTACTTCGGCTACAAACGCATAATGAAATCCAATTTTAGTGGTGCCTGTAGCTATTCTGTGCCACTCTAGCAACCCTGGCCAGCAGCAGCGAACAGGCTTTTAACTGGATGGTTAACCTTGGTTTATGATTGCCTTGCATCAACAGGACACTGCAAAGCAGCCCGTGTACCAACAAATCTTGACTGCTGTGTGTACATCCAGTGGGTATCTTCTGAATGTGTCTCATCTCACTTGCTTCACACTTGTCTCATTTTCTTGGCTTGGACTGATTTATTACTCACATACTTGGACACAGCAAAGGGCTAATTCCACACCATTCTCTATATTCCATATGGTGATCTAATGTAATTATACATCATCCTGAACTTGCAGCCTAATATAGGATGACGGCGCATCCTGCACCATAAATGGTAGGTGGGTAAAAACACACAAAACCAGTTTGTATTTTGAACATTGTAGATGTGTTTTGGCATCTAGTAACAAAAATCTCTCCTCAGTTGGTTCTCCAGTGTTCCTGCCTTTACTTTTTAACCTTTACTATTCCAGCCTCTGCCTCAGACTTAGCTAGCTAAACCTTCCTTACACACTTTCAGTCCCCAATACGCTTCCTTTCCTGACACCCTCAGTACTCCATCATTCCCCTCACAGTGGGTCTTGTAAGCCTACAGCCTCATCTGACTGAAATGGTATAAAAGCAGAGTGTTTCCTCTGCCATGCTGTCTTGTCTGTACATACAGCAAAACATTTTTCTTGCTCCTGAATGTGCAATCTGTTACAGGGTTAATATAGGACATAAACAGTTTACTCGTTCTATATCTTAGTCTATAAAGGACATTGGTATACAGAACCACGATTATTTCAGCTCTTAAGCCCCATCTCTCTGGATTCTCCAAAGTGTTGCAGAAATTTTGAATGGAGTAGAAGTGATGAGATGCTGAATACTTCATGTTATTAATGCTTTGTTTGTTGCTTCCTCCTTCCAAGGTAAAAAACAAACCACGTTCCTACATACTGGCACTGTTACGTGCTCAGCTTTAATACCTAGATGCTTAATTCCAATTTAGAGCCATGATCTCCTAGATTATCTCTGAAAATACAGATGGTAGATGACATCTTTTATCCAAGATAATTTCTTGTTATACACGAAACAAATTCTGGCGGGGACAAAATACATCCATATGCCTCCAATGGAAACTGCAGACAACAACATTAAATGACTTATCCAAAGTCACAGAATCTCTCTAAAGAAGTAATAGCAAATGTCCAGTATAACAAATCCTGCATCACTTCTAAAGCAGCACTTATAGGGCAATACAGGAGGTAGTTTCTTTGCCTCAGTAGAGGGTGTTCAGTTTAGTAGGAATTAATACAAAAGAAAAGTCCTTTAATAAAAGACTGAAAGTGTGCTTAATCTGATTTAGTCCAATGTTCAAGCATTTTGCTTCCTTTCATTAACACCTTCACTATGAAAGATGAATACCAAGATGAAATGAGAACGACTGGCTGTTGGGTTTGGATGATTTATGTAATTTTCTAATTCTTTCTTCTTCGAGGTCATTAGCATCTAATCCAGTCAACACCGATTTCACATATATCCAGAATACACTTTTTACACAAGGTAAAACCTTTTTCTTTTTTTTTTTTTTTCCCCCCTGAGCCTGCTTTCACAAAGCAAGTCACTTGTTTTGCACTACTTCACGGTAGGGAAGCAATTATGCTACATTTGCAAGAGACTGAGCAATAACTATTAGGTAACAAGAGAATTCTTCCTCTTCTGAACCATTTGTTCTGTCTCCAGTAATAGCTATTCACTGGCTGGGTAAAAGGCTCATGAGAGAAACACTGACAGCTAGATAACAAAAACAAGTTTTTGTTATGCTTTCCACCTTTATTTCCTGCTTTAGGCACATAAGAACCTATTCAATTCCACTCTCACTGAAATCAAGTCAACTGCATCAGTGGCAAACTTTCCATTGTCTTCAATTACTATTTGAAGTTTTTATTTACCGTTTCTTCGCTTAGTGATACTGGGACTGAGCGAATAGCAGACGGTATTTTGAGCTACGCATACATGAAACAAAAGATAATCCCATTTTGAAAGGGCTTTCAAAGCACAGGACCCCAATGGCCCTGACTCCTGCAAACGCTTTGTAAACAAGTCTCACTTTCTGCACCTCAGTGGTTCTCAATTGAGTGAGTTTGAGAAGCAGAGTATTTACTCTTCCAATTGTTGAAAAGAACAAGACTCCATCACCAAAAATCAAGAGCATGAAATCAAATTCAGAGATGAACCTTGTGTATCAATCCCTAACATGACAGCTCACAGAAAACATCGCCACCACCCAACATAGTTTGCTGATCCTTTTTAGTTTGCACAAGTCCATTCTTTCTGGCCAATTGGTATGAGAACTGAAGCACATTCACACTGCATTAAAGAGGTATGATATCTGAGCTTTACAAATTACTCAAGATGGATAAACCAAATTACCATGATGTTATTGGAAAAGTACCACCATTCTGATTTCCAGGATATTAACTTGTTCATTCACGTTCATGAAACTATCAGAGGCTTGGTATCTTTACAAGTTCTTCCCTGTGACTTGTGTGCATAATATTGCCTCACAAACCAGGCGACAAAGGAAAAGAAACCTGAATGTATTTTGTTTAAAAATCTCTTGATTTTTAAGCCAACCTCATGACTTCCTAAGGCATGTCTCCAGGCTAGCGACAGCTGAATTCACTCATTAAACTAAAACTGATTAAACTCAATGCACCAAAATCCTGCATAGAGAATAGGACTATAAAACCAGAATAGCATAACCTGCTATTCTGCAAGAGGAGAAACTTGTTACAAAATATGTAGGCTGCTCCAAAAGTAATGCCTCCTCTTTTTTCCATGGAAACTACCACAGCTACAAAGAGCACAGTAACATTGTTTGATAGAGCACATTCTCAGCTACAAAACACTATTTTTCAACACTGCCACCATGCATTTTCACCAGCCATGAACAAGAGCCTGCATGCCACATTTGTAAAGATCTACACCAGCGGAGGTGCCCACTGTTGCTGTCACCACTGCTGAAACACACCACCCACTGCCTCACTGTGCTCACATCCACTGTTTGGTCTCCAGAAATGTTCTGCAAGCATCGATGCATGTCAGTGGGTGCCATTTTTTCCACACGGAGGAATTCAGTTCCACCCCTTTGCTTCAGAGTGCCCCTCTGCTGCCATCTGTCACACGGCAACAACATGGAACGGAATATTGGTGGGAAGGTTCAATCTCTGCTGCCATACCACCAACATCTGCCTCTGACATTGTGGGCCAACATAACATAGGAGGCATTACTTTTGGAGCAGCTCTCATATAACAGAGGCTCCTGCTGGGAAGAGACTCCTTATAAGAACACTGGAAACTAAGGCAAATAACTACTTTAGCACACAAACACCCATGCGGACAGCCCCTGTTTCCTGAGGAGCTCCAGCTGCACAGCATAAGGCCTTGTCAGCCCTGCCATTAACCCAGGCAAACCTCTGCAATCCTTTGCAGCTGACTCACAGCCCTATGTCTGACAGCTCCCAGCCCACAGACTCCCATGGACAGGACACATCCTTGGGCAACCTTTCAGCCTGATTCCCTCTCCTTGATGTCTGTGCAAATCAGGACTGACTGTTAGCAGCATTGGGCCTGTGCATTTCTGGGTAGGTGGGAAGAATCAGGTTCCTTGTGCTCAGGCTTGTCAGTCTGCCACATCATGGGCTGGAACACGTTAGCTAGTTAGGCAGCAAGCCAGGACACCACAAAAGTACAGCTTACCAGGCCACAGCTGGGTGTGCTCACGGGCAGACAGGAGGACACACTGTGACTCCCCAGCATAACAGATAATCACTGCAGCTCTGTGCAGTCCTGCCACCTCCTCACTGATTGCTATAGCAGATGACTGCAGATACATTAGCTGGTGGGTTAGATGCCCACAGAGTGCAAGATGCACCTGCAAGTGTAGTTCATGTGGAGCCGAGTAATGCTAGCCAGGCAATAATACTTCCTATGTTGAGTAAGGGTATTGCTGTGCAGTACAATAGCACTCAACTGGCAAGGCTGGTTTCTGGTTCAGGTAGGTGTAACATCTCTGCCAAGAAACTATCATCTGAGGACAACAAGAAGGGTGGGATTGCACCAAAGATGTCCACACAAGGTATACTCATTCCGTACATTTTCATTACAGTACATTAAATCAAGACACTTTTCCAAAATGTTTTTATAACATTGTCTCACAGATAGTTAAAACTGATCAGAAAGTGAATGGGAAGAAAAGAGTGTCCAGAGATAAGAAGTCCCTGAACAAACTTAACAGCTGAAGTATAGGCATCTACATCTCTCCCTTCGTCTGAAATGTAACAGCTTGAGTGCTGAGTCTGATACAAACAATGTTCTAGATGTTTACAAGCAGAAATCCTGATAGCTTTATATGGAGAGTCGGGCAGGTGAGAAAAGTGGGGTTTACATTGAGCCCCTAGATCTGGTTCACAGCCCAGCAGCTTCTTCCACTGCTATAACTGTCAATGGAGCAAAGAGCTTTCCCTGTAACTGAAGAAAAAACATGGGGCACGTAGCAACCCTGGCATGGAAAGAATACTAGAGATGATGGTATGAGGAAAACAGGCTGTGGAAGAAATTAGACAGAGCCCCAGTACTCAGCAGGAAAGGGGATGGACAGAACAATAAATGGTTCTTCCCAGTCAGGGATAGCAGTATCCCAGCAAGAGGAGGCACCGCATTCAGGAGCACTGGAAATAGAAGAGGTTAAGGGAGTGGTCTGCAGGCAGTGGGAGAGGCATGCACAACAGGAGGGGGCAGAAAACCCGTGATGCGTGCAATGCATTTTATCAACAGATGCAATGAGAAGCACGACCTTCTTCTGTACATATGGACAATTCAAACAAACTTTCTCTGGCTGACTTCATATTAGACTGAAGGAAGTGTTAGGAAAGGATCTGAAAGATGAGAACATACAGGAAAGCTGTCCTTGAACTGATCTGTGAACTCACTGTTGGCACTCCACAAGCCTGCAGTTGGCCATTATACTCCCTCCAAGCTAGTGGGTAGTTACAGAAATGCAATGCTGCAGGAAAATCCAACATGCTATCTATGAAAAGACAGACCTCCAGACAGGTGAAGGCCATACGCAGCACTTGCAGTTCACATCAGACAACAGGCCAGAAGAGCAAGAGCTCTCATGAACTGACTGGACTTAAAGCTGATGTCTGCCACAGCACTCCAAAAAAGTATTTGGCAAAATAAGCAACACTGGAGAGACAGCTTTGTTAATAATGTAAATAGCTCACTTTAACAAATTGCCAATTGTGCAAAAGGCATTAATCTGTGGGCTTTGACCCAAGAACGCACAATGCACATTGATTCAGAACAAATACGAGATGGTATTAAGAAAGCTAGCCACTGCACACCACTTAAGAGTAAAGTAAATGGACAGATCATGCACAGCCAGAGGCTGGCATTACAAGACATGGCAAAATACCTAACTGAGCCTGGAGTCAATGCTATATTTTAGGGACTGATTTAACTCCACTGGAGTCACTGACCTTAGCAGACAGACAACCTAACTCTCGGCATGGTCACTGAGGAAATACCATGAAAGAACTTGCTTGTTCATTAATTTTGTAGTTTATTAAGTTCATAGAGAAGAATTTTAATTTTCCAATAAGGTAGAAAATCCCCACAGTGTGAGAGCTCAAGGAAAGTTATCACAGGTGTACAGTGTACTTCCTCCGGAACACTGCATCTCATCTGTGAAGCAACCTGTTGCATGGGCTCCGATTGTTTGATGGCACACAGAATGGTATCACTGTACACTTGCAGCTACCATAAACTCAATGCGTCCCGTTCACCCTGCCCATTCTGTATTACGAAGTTACATGAAAGATGAAACTTGACTTAATCTTTTCAGAGCAGAAGCACACCTGATTTTAAATGCTGAAAAGGTTTTCTGTAATTCCCGTTCTAACATATGCATATGTAAAAGCATACTGCACACTGACACACGTATGCGTTTAAAACAGTCTCTGGGTTTCAGGCACAAGGTTCTCCTAGTCCCTCAGCTACCAAAAGTTGTTACCATTGATTGGATGCAGGTGTTAGCGTTAATTAAAGATACACAGAGTATCATTATTCAGGCACCCATCAGTGGAAATTACATTAAAGCAGAGTCATTTTCCATTAAGCTTATTACATTACTCCCAGTAAGGCCACTGGTACATTCAATTTTCTACTATTACTGGACCAGCTTTTTCCTGGGTGACTCCCAATTTACCAATCTGTAACTATCTCCAAGCACTAACTCCATCTCCTGTTTAGGGCATGTTCATCTACCCTTTCGGAGTTACATCTGCAAAATGGCTTCTTCATCAGTCACTAGGAATAGTGAAGCAGTCCTGACCCACTGGAAACACAGATTATAAGCTACTTGTGCTGCTTTATCTGGAAAAAAACAATACACAAGGTCAACAGCTACTGCTGGAGCCTTTTGATATTACATTCTAGCACAGGGCTCAGAGCTAGAAACTCTGGCCTCTCCCATCTAGCAGAAGGGCTTGTTTGTGTACTCTTTCCACAATCTGAGCAGATGGAAAGCCAGTGGAACAATGAATGAAATTTATTTTCATAACAAAACCTTTCCATTAAACCTATCTGAAATCTGTGTGTTTGTCTTTTCTTAGAATTCTGTTGTCAAAATTATCAAAATTTTTTTCAAATGTAGTCTATTAGCAGAAACTAGGTAAGCGGTCCCAACTGTGCTTTACATTTAAGGATTTCTCAAGAACACTGAAGTATCTCACCCCAAATTACTGTATTTTGTGCATGAAATATATTTTGTAAAGCTACTTTTTGATTACAGAAATTCTGATAATCTCTAGTTAACAGAAAAGTCTTTATCAATGCTACTGAGAGACAGGAGGATGGAGCTGTAGATAAGGTAATGAAGAGCAAGGAGTTCTGGATTTAATTCCTGGCTTTGCTGCAGATTTTCTGCATGACCTTGGGTAAATCTATGAGAAACCCTATGAGGGCTGTCTAACTTCTAGTGACAGCCCTGTTCCCAGTCGGCAGACCCTTTCACAGCTGACTCAGAAACCCTAAATAAGGCTCTGAGCTGTACGCCATGTAGGATCAGCAGATAAAGCAAGTTGGAAGCATTTCAGAAGACCTCAGGCCACTTGAAGGTGGACTGTTTTCTCCCACAGATTGCAGACATTATGGCTCTGTTCTAGAGCCTATTCCCATGACAAGAACATCAGATCCCTCAGGACTCCTCTTAAACACCCTCTTTCCTGGCAAGTAACAGACTCTGGCACCTATTTTAGCCCCGAGGCTGTCCCTCTAGCTCCTCCACACAACAATGTGCCTCCAAGCTCTGGTGTCCCAGCTCTTGACCATCCTTCTCCCTAGCTTTCAGACTGCCTGTTACTTACCTTCTCCTTGCCCTCTATCTCTGTCAGTGAGCAGGTGCCTGTCACTGACCCCAGTGGGACCATGAGAGATCAGCTATGTTCATAAAATAACAGCAAATCACACATGACGATGCAAGCTGGCTTCCCACAGCCAACTGTACAGCCACCAAAGCTGAGCCGCTGCCAGGTGCTGCATTACAGCTGCTTGGTGCCTGGGAATGGAGGTGAGCTGAGGATATTTAGCAAATCTGCCAAGCTGGGGTGCTGTACTAAGGCAGGAAGCCAGCTTCACAGAACTGAAATCTTGAAACTGCAGGAATTGTGGTGCCCTGCATGCTATATACATCTTTAAAAGAATAAGAACAATGTAACTGTCTGGCCCTAATCCTAGCATTCTGGGGGCCACCCACCAGTCTACAAACTACCCCTTGCCTCTGTTAGACAGAGGCACGTATCAAGCTCCAGCCAGTCCTTAACAGCATCGTTACAAAATACAAAGAACAGAAGTGAAGACAAATATTTGAAACTCCTTGAGAAAAGGTAACGTGGCATTCTGAACAGGTGCACCCTTCTAAAGCAGCACACCAACGAGGAATGGAAAAGGAATGTTTTTACAACAAGCAGGGGAAGGACAGCAGCTAGTCAGTAACCTCTGATCCTGACACGCTGCACAGGGGCATTACAGAACGAAGATCCCTTATCTCCAGCAGACTTTGAATCTTCCAGAAGGAGACCGTCCTATTGCCAGGCAAAAAGTCACTCACGGATGGGCGCAGTAAGGCACGCTCCCGGCTGTAGCAGGTGGGTGACACAGCTACCATCTTGCCTGCCTCCCTGCAGGCAGCACTGTGCCCACACCAACTCCGCTTCAGCATTTCCGCACAGAGAGGACAGGAAATCACGAAGCACGACACAGAGCAGCCCCCCAGGCAGCACAGACCGCCGCTCCCACACCGGGGCCGGGCGCTCCCCTGCCCCAGCGCTGCCCTCACCCCGGGGCAGGGCCCCGCCGGGCGCATCGCTCCCCCCGCC
>WBMW01002245.1:499253-526451 GCA_013396635.1 Penelope pileata
GGCGCCCGTCAGCTGCTGACGGGCTCGGGGCCGGCTGGGCCCTGCCCGCCCCGCCCTCACCTGGCCTGGGCGCCAGGGGGTCAGTGCAGGCTGCAGGGGGGTGCCCGGGGACTCAGTCTCGTGCTGGGCCCTGTTTCAAGGACGAGGCATTGGCAGAAGGAGGGGGACTGACATCCACCTTCTCAGCAGGGCAGACCCTGGAAGGAAGTATGTCCCTGTATACGCCTTGTACTGCTCGGGTTCAGTCCCTAGACTGTTTCTTATGCAGTAAGCCCTTCATCCTGGCTCTCATTTCCCAGCCCCTCTGGTGCCATCTCTCTGTAGCTGGTGGTAGCAGCTCTCAGAGCAGCACAGGCACCCCACAGCCCAGCTCCTGGCCCTGCCCAAGCCAGTACAGGCACCTGGCAGAGCCGCTGCTGCTTCTAGCTCACCTCCTGCACTCCCAGGTCAGTCTCAGATGCTGGCTGTCGCCTTAAGATGTTCAACAGCCATCAACCAGGCAGCAGAGCCTGCCCTGACTGCTGAGTGCTGCAAGCACTGGTCAGGGGATACACAGCCATGGCCACTAGTAGCTCTCCCTCCTCCTGCCACACAGAGCAGCCTCACCCTCACTGCCCCTAACAGGGAAATAAGGCCTGGCCCAGAACTTAAATACCATCCCCAGCTAGGCCTGTGGGTCAGCAGCCCAGATGCTGCTGTTGGGGGTATTTAGGGCCTCCTGGGACCTGTCAGGGAAGTATAAAAGGTCCAACCTCAGTTCAGCTCTCTTTATACTGAATGTATATGTGTCAAGAATGTTTTAGCTGTTTGGCCTGTTACAGAGGAAAAGCTAGCAGCTCAACAACCTTAGATTTCTGTTAATTCTAGAGAGGTCAGTAAAGAGTTTTGGTTTTATTTGCCTTTTTTTTTTTTTTAAGCTTATAATGGCTGCTTTACTTTGTTTAATTGTGTGCACCTTACTAATGATGTTAAGCTTTAGCATCCTTTGAAAGCTTTAGATGCAAAGCATCTGTAATAAGCGTATGCTTCCTAAAAAATAAATAAATAAACAGCAAAGTAGAAGAGGATGATACAGTGGCATGGAAAATATTTCCAAGTACCAAGACAGTAAATAGGAGCTAACCTCAGTTTAGCATGCTGAGTTGTGAAGGGCAATCAGCTGGAAGGTGTTTGTTTTGTCAAACTGTCCCAACTATAGGAGCAACCCCAAGGAAAATAACAGCGCAGGCAGCTGCGAGCAGGAGCTGCTTCTAGGCTTTATGGTTCCATCTATCATTGCACAAAAGTCAGTACCTTTACTGTAGCTTATCTGTTCTTAACAGCAATAAGCTGCAGGCATTTTAGCTGTAGTTAGAGCAGGTATGAGAAGTTCACCAAAAACTGTTGTCAGAAATATTGTTTCATTGAATGAAAATCATTTGCAGGACTGTGTGAGTTTTAAAAATGCGTGCACTTAGAGCAATTCACCCCAAAGTCAGTGGTTGACCAGGAAGACCTGCTCTAAAACTTGATACTGCATGTTCAAATGTCTGTGATGCCAAGTAGCTTTGAGCCTATTTCTTCAATGTACTGAAATCAGAACTCTCTAGACTTTAAAAGAACCTTTCCAGTTTTTTAAGGAATGCATATTTGTAAAATGAGAGTTAATGAGAATGGAGCTATTATCCAAGGAGCTGCGTGATTGGTATTCTGCATTTCAAGATTATATTGTAAACTCAAAAGTGGCTGAAATTCTGGAACTGGTGCTTCTTATCTTCTCTATGATATTTCAAGTGGTCCAATTTATTTTTTCTTCCCTTGCTTAAAAAAAAAAAAAGTTAAAAACTGCAATTTTCTGTGGAAAAGTGAGTTGTGAAGATTTATAGCTAAGCTTCAAGGGAAAATTTTCTTATTAATATTTTCTGGTGATTCAAAGTATTAAGTTATATTGCGCATGATTTCAAAGTCCAACAAAACAGACAAAGACTTGAATTTTAGTCTCTGCTGTTTATTTAATTTTGTTTCTAGAACTCCTAACTTAACCCTCAGGTGTGCATGCAGCCTTTGCTCCATATGTCACATGGAAAGAGTTATGCTGACAGTAGAAAAACTCTGTTTCTGTTCTCTCTTGAATAGGAGTTGTCCAAATGTATCTCAGGGTTCAGTCTCTTTAGGTAGAGCAGAAAGCCAGGCTGGTATTACTGCAAGGAATACAGCAATAATTGGAGTGTCTTTCAAGCAGTGCATGAGCTGACTTTAATGATATTTCAAGTGAAAGAGCAATTGGAGCCTAAAGTGTCTGAGAAACTTGGTGCCTTGGATTAACTGCACTTGTCGAGATCAGGTATCAGTGAATCCTAATAGAGGTATTTGGGGCCTACTGCACAGCTGATGTATGCATGTGGATATTAAACATACTGGGTTTACTGCAAGCGTATGGATCACCTGCCTAGTGCTTACCCAGGTCTGACATATGGGATGCATCAGGCTTGCTGGGAATTCAGACTGCTGAGCTACAAAATGTCTGAAAGCACATCACTAGATAGTTTATGGACTACAGACTATCACTAGATAGTCACTGGATAGGATTTGGATACGGATATCCTAGAAAAATAATGAAATTTTCATGGGGAAAAGTTTTCATTTTAAGATCAGAAGGAAGGATTTAACCTTGCGAACAGACTAGCTGTTCCAATGCTGTTTAGGTATGTCTGTGTTTTTGTGGTCTGTCACTACAGAAAGTACTCCTGTAGTCTTTGGATTCCTCAAGAGTCAGAAGATACGTCCTTGTCTTTGCTACCAAATTGATCTACTTATCAGATGAAGCTATTGTAAAGAACATCCCTGTCTGGAGATGTGTATGTTTACTGTTGCAAACAAGAATAGTTTTGACTTTCAGAGTCTATCTGATGAAAAGATAAATTTGGCAATGTTCTGTCTTGTCTTCTTATTAAACTCTTGTGTAACAGCAACCTGCATCAAGTTTGGAGGGATAAGCATATCCAGAATGAAAGGCTTCAGAGGCAGCTAAACTGTTTGCACTTGTTGTGGTGCCAACTGCAGTTTACATTTTGACATGAAACCTATAAACACCATTGCAAGTATTAGAAGAAGCAGATTTTGTGATATATTAATAATGGCATGTAGCACTCTATTAATGCAGTAAAAGGCTGTGCAGTAGATTAATGTTTATAAAACATTGCTTTGTGCTAGGTGTCTGTTCAGGGAATGCATGTGAACTTTCAGGAATATTTCTTACTGGTTCATGGCAGGTATGATTTGTGAGGTTTGAGCACATGATCCTAGTACAGCATTCTAATTATTCTAGTGAATGTGGGTGAGGATCAACCCATTGATCATTGCTCACTGTCTCAGTTTTTCTCTGGTACCCACAATGGTATGAGAAGTGAGTGCTCTGGCCTCATGGACAGGACAGTAAGAAATTGAATCTCCTTTCTGCTTGAATTTCTGTGTAACATTAACTCTGTCTCTATGCTTCAACTCTCACCTCTAAAGCAGTGCAAGTACGCACAAGGCTATCTGAAGAGAAATCTCTTCTTATCTGAATGCAAGATTCAGGGTCTTTCTAGGAGACAAGATCAATGCAAAGCATGTATTTCTGATGTAATCCTGATCAATATGGTCAGAATGTGAGGGCTTGTATTTCTCTGAAGCGTCTATAACTGATACTTGACAGAGCCACTTGCTCAGTGTCCCAGGTTGTAAAAGGCCACTCAGTATTAAGTTTAGAAGCAGTGTAAGTCACCTGGTGTTCTACTGAGGCAGGTTCTTACGATGTACCATATTTCACAAATACGAAGTGCTTCTAAAATTATGATATGCAGAGTTTCAAATTTAGCAGACTTAGATCATGAATACACATAGACATCATGCACAGTCTTTATTCTTAGCACTACACTTCCCAGCAGGCTGTGTAGGAAGATGTGTAGACACGATGAGCCTGTCTTACCACCAGCCTAAACAGTGTGAGGAAGCATGTGATTGCTTTGCTGATGATTCATATGCATTAAGGTTGAAATGAGGGCAGGGACATAAAAGGCATGTGACTCAAAACAATCAGCATGCTGTGGCATCACTCCAAAAGTACAAATGCAAGAGGTGCACCAATGTTTTGGGCGAGTCAAAGCAAAGATCACATGAGAAGATGATGAGCAGGAAACAAGTAAACACTGCAGATTAATGGCTTTGCTTTCCTGAAAGGTCAGAATTGCGGTTTTGTAAACCATGCCCCCACCTCCTCCCAAACTATGCAATGATAATTCCACCATGTAAGGCAGTATGGGGATATCTTGCATATGTGGACTAGCGGCACTGTAAATACTTCCCTAGTGGGCTGTAGATTTCTTTAGCTATCAGTGTATTTCCAGTTGTATTCCATCCTCACAGAATTTTGAACTTGGTGCTATTTTTAACACAAATTTTATCCAAAAAACATGGCCATTGTGTATAACTTGAGGCATAGCTTTGTCTGGGACTGAGCCATAAGGAAAAGAAAATTTCTACTTAATCTGTTTGAGGTTTCACTGGAAACCTTCATAGAAGCCTTGTGGCCTCATAAGGGACTTTAGGCTGTCTAAACTCCATTGCAAACTCTTGATACTTCCATAGTATCCAATAGGTGAACTTCCATAGGTGAACTTGGATTTAGCTTCAGTCAGCCTCCATTATACAGGAGGACAGAAATGGTCATTTATTTGTGGGAGGAAGTATAATTTGATGTCAATATATAAGAATGCTATCAATGATGCTTATTATTATTATGCTTATTATTGGTGTTGTTGAGGATTCCCTGATTCCAGACAGCAGCTCAGCCTACAGTTGGCCTTACAGCTAATTCATTATGTGGATTTAAAAGCCTGAGATGTATCGGACAAGGAACTCTGCTTTGTTCTTAGCCTTTAGGCACTTCTGTAAAACCACTCAGGTGCCTGATGAGTGTCCTAGCAACTACAGCTTTATAAATCTGGCCTTTAGACTTGAAAGCTGAAAAGATGTGTTAAAGAGAATTAGCAGTTCCAGCTGTGCAGTCATTTTCCCAATGAGGATACAGATACCAATAATAGGTCATAGCAAAGAAGGGAGCTGCTCACCTGGACTTCTCAGGAGTATCCAGAGTTGCTTTAGTCATCAGAACAGGTGTTGGTCATGCTTTAGACATCTTACCCCCAGAAGGCAGTAAGTATGTTATCCTCCACAGTCTCTTAGATGAGTGCACAGATGTGCAGAACAGTCTCTATTACATGTTAATTACAAACACTCTCTTATACCAACACAGAAAATAAAATGGGTGTGCACAGCAGTGAGTCAGCTTTGTGCCTCATTTATTAATGAACTCGTGGGAGAGGAAAGGGCAGAGGGAATGGATTAGATTGAGGGAAAGGCTAGAGGAAAAGATCCCTGCTACTGAGGTGAGCAAGCCAAGATGATAGGGAAGAAACAGGATGACCAGAGAAAGACAATGTGATAGCAGCGTGTGTAGGAAGAACAGAAGTGCTTACCAGTTGAAGATGGAAGGACTTGAATGCTGCAATGAATGTGCCAAGTGCTTTTGTGTCTGGGTGGTGGTTTTGCATGGTACTCGGCCTGCTATACTCAGGAGTGTTAAACATCTCAAAAAATAAAACAAACTGGGGATGATAGCAAATGAAAGACCACATAAGGGGCCTGAAAGAAGATAGAAGATGTATATAGTAATGTAATTTCAAACTGACAGTCTAATGTTAAAATGCTGGCATTGAACCGTATGTAACCTGAATTATATAATACCTGTCGTCATGAATATGACTATTTACACGCTTAACATGACCATGAGCATCATGGCTTTATTGCATTGAGTTAAAGGCATTAAAATATGAAAACTTAAGTGGAAAATGATAGCAGTCATGTCCTGACACAACTGATACAGTGTTCTGTGTGGCATGTGCCTACGTAACTAGGTATCTACAGCTTCAGAACGGATTTGTCAAGCTAACTGATGGTGAAGAAAATAGTTGCTGTTGGTCTCATCCCTGACAGTCCCTTTGCCAAGTTACTGTTTTGTTTCTCTACTTTACATTGTCTGTATGTGAGCACATGACCATGACAGTTGTCAAGTTTAGACTCATTTTCAAAGGCATTGCCAGAGTCTGGTATTGTAAGTTAAGACACCTGAGCCTCAAAACACACCTCAGAAAGAGTGATGAGAACCTTTTATCTGAGACACTGAGCAACTGGCTCAAATTATTCTCGTGTATATTCCTGCTTCTTGTCTTTATCTTCTGGGGCAATCCTGGGATAAGAACTAGCATTCTGTCACATATGAGACACTAAATAGCAACAAAACACATCTGTCACATAGACAGCCTGTTTGTGGTGCAGTAGAAAACTGAACATAATTTTTACAGACCACAATCAATGAAAAATCCTCCTTCCCTTTCTTTGATCAGAATCTTTGGGACAGGTGGGGCCTGATGTGTTACCTGTGAACTTTAGATATAACAGTACTTCCATACAAGACTATCCTCATCTGCACATCTCGCCTTCTGAAGAAGAAACAGGCAGTGCCATGTATGATTTAATCATACAACTAGAGTAATTCTTATCCTTAGGGGAGCATTGGTGGTTTTTTTTTTTTTGGTTGCCTGAGGCAAAAGTTTGTCTCCTGAGCCTTTTCCTACTTACTCATTTGGTTCATGGGTGTGTGGTAAATACAGAGGAATTGTAAGAGAACTTGTCTTTCCTCTAATTCTAGGCAGTCCAGGATGACAGCCTCTACAGGGCTAAACATAGTGGAGACCTACCAACTGCTCCTGCAACTAGCCTAAGGAAGAGGGGCTGCTGGACTCTAGCAGAAAACTCAGCAGTAGGAAAACAGTGGTTGGAAAGAACTTGAAAAGGCAGAAGGAAGTGTGGTGACAGATGCCTTGAAGAAGATAGTTACTCAAAGCATCAAAATGTCATTCCTACAGCTCACACTAGAGAGCACAAGTTGTGAGTGTTGTCTGCTGCCTGGTGAATGCAGGGCAAAGTATATCTCCCTCACAACTATTCCAGACACTGGTGCAGTAGCAAGCATATACTGCTGAAAAGAGGGAGATTTTCCCATTCAGTTGTTTGAACTACACTTCTTGTCTGTGTAAATAACGGCAGACAGAACAGATGCTAGCACTTGAGAAATTGTGTGCTGGGCTTTCTGCATGCCTTGCTAAGGCTCTTAGTGTGAGTAGCAGCACTGTGCTGTCTCATGCAAAGTGCACTCCCTGAAGGCCTGAGTGGAGTAAGAAGGAGAAGATGGGCGCTTCCTTTTTTCCAACCACAAAGAATCTGCTCGTCAGGGAGCAGGACAAGTTGTGAGTAATGCCTGTACCAGTGTCTGCATGGATTGCGTAAGGCACAAGGGGATCAATGAGTGACTACACAAAACTGACAGCCTTCGCTGTGTAAAACATGCCACGACTGGTTCTGTGACACTACTGCTATTAATTCATGGTGGCCAGATGTATATAATGGAGATTAACGAATCATGTTATTACTGCACACACTATGGTGTTTAAGGCCACTCTGCCCTGCAAATTCTGAAGTGATATACAAGTGGAAGAGCTGGCTGAATATCTTTCAGTGGCACTGTTTAGAGCACTGGCAGCATTTGGAAATGAAATAGCTCACCTCTCAGTTGCCAAATCCACATGTTGACTATTACAAACAGATCTTCCGACAAACAGTTTGCAAGGACTACAGCACAGTATTGGCTGGCTTGTTGGTAGTATCATGATAATGCTGGTTGTATCATCAGTTGCATCATGAAATCACCTGTAAACAGTTCAGATGTCATGTGTCTTCTGCAAGTGGCTGCAGTCATTTCCGGTGAGTGGACCTGTAATGAGCACAGAGGTCACAGTGTTCCAAGAGCATGTCGTATGTCCAGGGGGTAATATGACTAATCTTAACAGAGCTTGTTAATTTGACTGGCAAACAGCTCTGTGTTTTTCTTAACACTGTATATTATACCTTCAGTAGCAAGTTGACCGGCTAAATATAACTTGGAGTCTTCGGAATGTAGCAGTCCAGTATTATTCCTAACTACCTTTATTATCATTACTTAGGTACTGAGTGCTGAGGTGGCATAAGTGCTAGGTTTAAAAATAAAGAAATATTTAAAAGCTTAGTCCTCTTTAGATTTTTTTCCACTAGTTTCTGTGGAACTTATCATATGAATTAGGGATGTAAACTTATGTGATTTGTGTTGCTTCTCTTTTTAGAAGTTATATTACAGGAAAGTTAGTATTGTCCAAGTGTAAGCATTCGGCTGGTAAAAATAACTCTGAATTTCTTATCCCTGTTTTGCTCTGATTAACCTTTCCACTCAAGTTTTACAACCTCTTCTTTCACTACTTACAAAATGTACAGAATACCTATTGTCTCAGGCTATGATGAATTTACCAAAGCCTCCTCACTTATAGCAGCCTCTTCAGAACCAAGTGTAAAAGTGTGTCTACCACACATCCAGTGCTATGTTCTTTCTACCACAAACCAGCTCATGATACTGCGCGGTAGTTTAACCTTCAGCTACATAGCAGGGCAACAGAATTCACGGGAATATGATAACTTCTTCCTTGTATTTGTCTTTTGTTGCAAAACTTAGTTTTTTGACCCTTCGTCTTAAATTTTCATGAGTAACTCTACTACCAGGACATGTGTGCATGTCCACCTAGTAAAATGAACAGTATGTATCTGCTTAGTGACACCTGATGCCCACACATGAGTATAGTTTAAGACAGGAAGGGGGCATTGGGTTAATAAGAGAAATTAAGCTGCAGGAAAGCTACTTCTATGGCTAAGAAAGCTGAGCAAAAACCCCGTTTTAAGAGAGGCCATTGCAATGAACTCCTAACTAAAGCTTTCTGTGGGAATGATTTAGATAAAATGAAATTTCTTTGTATCAAACACTACCACAGAGAGGACAATTGCCAGGGAAAGAGGCTGTTGAAGCTCTTGCCCAGAAGTTCTGCACTGACAGATTTGGGAGTTTGGCCTCTTGCTACAAGCTGTTCTGGTTATGTCCAGTAGCTTGTGTGATTTGTGCAGGAAGCTATTTCAGGAGCAGAAGGCAAGGTGTCTGTCTGTCTGTTTTCTGATGATGTCTAAACTGACTACATTAAGCCTAAGAAACAAATCTGATTTTCTTGAAGACAAGCCTTTGTGTATACACCAAAGGAATCTAAATGAGGGTCTTGGTAAACAAGATGCAAAACATATTTGTGAGAGCTTCAAATCCCCATTATCCATTTTCTTGGGCTGTGGTCCAGTCATCAAGTTATGCACTGGGTAAGAATGAAGGGATTCCCACTCTTCCTATGGATGCTGTGGACTAGAAGATTCTTGGGGCCAGGAAGAAAAACTTCAGAAGTGTCTCCCAGGAGTCTCTGGCTTCTTTCCCCTGGTATTGAGCAAACAGAATGCTGGGGGCCTTGTCTGTTTTAGTGACCTGATTCTGAGTAGGCTTGGACTTAGTTCACAGCTCTAGAGGTCTACAGGTAATGCTTCTTATAATGTTAATTATTTTTTTAGTTCTATTTGTTCTTAAAAATCATGGTGGAGAGTTCCTCAAATGGGATGTCTTGAATTGTACTGAAGAGACTCCTAATTAATGCAACTCAGACATTCTATGCATAACCACAGACATTCTATGTATGCATATATATAGAAGATAATCTTATTAAATAGCAGATAGAAATAAGGACAAATTTAGCCATCATTGAATCTTTCTCACTACTTCGAGATGGGTAGCAAAGGAGATTTCTTTGAATGTGTATGAAAAATCAGCATGCCTTAACACTAGAGACACAAACTGAGCATAAGGGACATTGTTTTTCACCTCTTTTATCACAGGGATGAAGTGGTCTGGGATTTAAAGGTGAATTTCAATGTTTTTTTCCATAAAAAGGACACCTCAACCTAAGTAATAAATGCAAGGAGAAAACAAACAGAAGAAAGAATGGAGCTATTGCTATAATAGAGCCTGTTTTCCTCACCAGTTCTTGGTGTAGTGTGACCTAACCCTCGTAACTCTTGTTCAAACTGTCCTTTAATTATACTGCTGCATTTGCAAAAGCCAAGCACATGCTGGATGGGGGGAAGGAAGGAGTTCGGGCTGCTTCAGAAGTGATTGGTACTGAAGCACAGCTTCATGTGGGGGGATGCTCATCTGTGTTGTACCTGCTTTCCAGATTACTGCTGTTACCATTACAAAAGGAAAAGCTGTAGAATTAAACAATGATAATTACTGGAATTTATGTTAAATATTTACTTGTAAATACCGTACTTCCATTCACTTTTTTGGTGTATGGCAATTCAGCTCAGTTAAATACTTGAGCACTGGTTTCCAGTAATATATGGCTCATCAGATCATAACAAATCTTTGTTTCAAGGTCAAAGTCACAACCAGGAAAGGTCTGTTTGTATATGATTCCTTGTGCCTTGCAAGAAGTGGTTGATCGGTTAGGTCTTAGATCTGCTTTTTTGTTCCCCCTCTGAAAAGAAAGATAAAACAGTTAGAGAAAATTACTATTTTTGTCATTCTGAATTTACTACTAATAAAAAATACAGAAAACATTCTGTGGTCCTTGAATCTGAGAAATCAAACTCCTGAAATTCTGAAAATTGATTAAAAGTTTAACAAAGCATTCAGAAATTGTAACTTGATCTTATGATCTGCAGCAAGGATGTTTTATTACTACGTGGGTTGTACTTGCAGATTCATATGTACTTGATTTATGCTTCAACATGAAAACAACTACTGCAGTGCAGTGTTCTCTTGAATGCGGTGTTCTCCTCTGTTCTATCATCCATTTCCTGATATTTTTGTTTTAAGAGTTAAGTCTTAAAAGTCACTCTACTCAGTCCTTCTTCATATGGTACTCTTTTCCATCTGTGAGTTGAAAACTTGACAAATTGGGTTGCATTGTCAAGCTTTGCAGTGTTCTGAGAATCTAACTCATTTTCCTATTCCAGGAAACTGCAAACTAAACTTGACACGGAATTTTTTAAGCAAAAGATATTTAATTGGTACTGCATGGTGACTGTGATGGCAATACTGAACAGATTTTCTTAGGTTTATTTTGAAAACAGATATGTAGTTATTCAGTTGTTTTTTGGCATTTTTAAAGGTGATAGCATCTGAGAAATTGGTCACTTAGCTGCAACTGGAAATCACAGTGAAATCTTGGGATGGTTTTCCACCGTTTCTGTAGTTCTTTCTTAACCGGATCTGAACTGTGCACACTTTCTTCAGAGCAAAGAAGTAATGCTACTGCTTCAGTCATGAGACTTGGTATATTTTGAGGACAGTTTTGGTCTGGTTTGATTCATCAGGACAGAAAAAGGAGTGATGGTGTTGCACTAAGCAGAAGGCTGGAACTGGAGTTCTGGGTTCACTGAAGTTAACCGTAGATAACAAGGAAGGGAATGGTTGCATTCCCTCAGGGGACACATCACAGCAAGCTCACAAAATGAGGAGCTGTCGGAATGCTTTTTGGTGTCAACTGGATTTTGAAAGGATCTTGGGCTGAGAGCTGAGTTCTCTACTGCTCAGAGTGAATAAACTGCTTGAGTAGTTTGGGATATACACTAGGCAAGATGTGTGTAATAGGTCTCCTACATGTGACATTGAACTTCTTGTGTTTCTAAGATTTATCAGTAAGTGATTAACAGCTGGACAGTCAAGAGCTTCCAGTGGGGCCTTTCCATCAAACTGCAGGGAAAAAACATACATACACTTTCTGTTAGACATTGGCTTTGGAACATAGATTATTTGAAATTTGTTTTATGAAAGGAATGGTGACTTTACACTTCTCTATAGACTATTTCAAAGAAGCCACGTTTCCTCACCAGCCTGATTTAAATGCACGAGTGTAGCTTATCTCCATGTTCTTTGACAGAATTATGGAATTATAACTAATCTGAGTTGACACATCAGTGGTGACCTCCATGAAAATACTGTTAGCTGTAGACTTAAGAGGTTTATTAAGGCCTCTTAAAGAAGGTGTCAGTGTAAAGGGTTTCTTGGATTATTTTTTTCCTGGGGTAGACAGTTCCTGGAGTATTGGTTAAGGACTAGCTTTTACAGCCTACACATTACTAACAGGCATTTTATATGAAAAGAATAGATTGCTTGTACCTGAAAATAGGAGCAAGTTACATCTTAAAAGCATTTCCTCATTGAAAAAGTCTTTTGGCCAGATTAACAGGGACAAAACTGTAGTACATGCTGGAGAAGGGTTGGAGGGCTGCCTGGTGTAAAGGCAGCAGAGCAAGGAGTCTGCTGTCTACAAAGTCTAAAAGGTGAAGGAGAAGATTTACCATGGATATAAGATGCATAAAATACCATAGACAACACGCAGTTACATGTGATAGCATGTAAAAAATGGAGCATTCAAGGACAGGCATAAGTACAAACGTTAGCAGTCCTAATACCTGGAAGATGGTAGTCCTGGTAACATAAGCCCAGCTGGTGTCACCTTCTTCCAGGAGTTGCTGTGATGAGTCACCAGAAGACAGCAGCTGATGAGCCTTGAGCAGGTGCTGCAGCTTGTACAGCTATCTAGGGTCATGGGGAGTCACCTGGCTTGCCACAGTGGGCTTCCTAAGCCTACAGGACAGAGCCAAGCATCTACAAAAATGTTCTGTCGATCGATGTATTTGTTTCCAGTCTGCTCTTCTCTGTCGTGCTTTCTGACCTTCAGCCCAACCCACGTCTAGCTTTGTCTAGCTAGACACGTCCCTGTCTCAGCTTCCTTGCTTCTTACATGCACCGGTATGCCTTAACTTTCTGACTTGAAAGCACGTGGATGTCAAGTAACTCTTTAAAAAATAACCTCTCCTGTTGGCACAACAACTAGAAGTGGGGACCTTTCCTTCAGCTGTTCCCTCTTACAGTGTTTATAATGTTACCAAACATTTCAACCTCAGTAACTACTTGATGTGAAGTGCAACCATGAAGTAGGTGCTTATAGAGCTGGGGGTATGAAAACACTTGATGTGGGCTGCTGTATGCTCTCCTGTCTGCCTGTACGGCTGTGGTCAGGGAGATTAGCCAAAACTGAATTAACTGCTCAGTAAAGGCCAGTGGGTGTGGACCATGAGAAACTGTATTCATCTTTGTGGCAGTTAACTGTGACTGAATCTTGGTATTTCCAGATGCTGCGTCTTGTTGTTTGGGGCCAGGCTTTCTATGCTAGGAGCATGGAACAGCATTCTCTTAGTACTCAAAAGGCTGAAAAATGTAAGCAGACACCAAGGTTACTACCTGTCTGTGCATGTGTGTGCCTATGTATTTAAAGCATTTATGCTAATAATCCCAGATCCTGCAGATTGTCACACAAAGCTTACACAGGTATTTGAATACCCAGAAGGAGCTAATCTGTGGTTGAGTAACATCTCAGCCTACAAAACTGAGACAGTGAAAGACGTTAAAATGTATTCCAGTACTTATGCTGCTAGTTCTGTAGATGTATGCATTTCTGTGGCACAACAGAGATGGGCAAAGCCATGTGGAAGTCTTCTCTGAGCAAAGAGGAAAACAGCTTACCCTGACAATGGACTGAAACTACTTATACATAAAGAATGATTATCTAACTGAACTTTGACATGAACCCTCGTTTTGCTTGGCAAATTTAATGCAAGGTAAAGATGAAAGCTACCAAGTGTGGTGGGTTTGTTTTCTGAATATGCAGAGCTTGTGCTTATGTTGATCTTGGCAACAAATGAGATTAAAAGAGGTCATCTGGAGATAAGATTGCTTATCCCAACTACCTGCACTCTTTCTTTCTCCTAGTCTCCCAGTTAATCTTCACTTGTACTGCTGCGTAGCTTGGGGGAGGAAGGTAGTAGTGTTTCTTCTTGCCTAGTTAAGAATTAGCTCCCCTTTTCCATGAGCATTTAGAGATGTAGGACCATTTTGGCTGAGGCAGGAAAAAAGCTGTTGCTGTGCCAGCAGAGGAAAAATGGTTAAAAAAAAAAAAAAAAAAAATTGCTGTAGGAGAGCAAATGCTCTTCCTGGCATATGTTGCTGTCTTCACAAGCTTCCTTCGACTTTGCAGTGTTTCCTGCAAGTAATCAGTATTATCTTAACATGGTGTGCAAAGATGCATAGCCACTTCTAGAGCTGGCAAAGAAAAGGGGTTAATCTAGCTACCAGGGCTGCTGTGTCTTAGTCTGAGCATCACCTTTGGTTGAAATGAGAAGCACTGTTTGGCTGTGAATGTAAAAGGTTGTGGGCTATGCTTCATCCAGGTGTGTGTGCATATCAAGGGGACCGAGAAGGAAGTCAGCAGGCAGCAGACTGCAAGCAATGCTTTCTCAAAGAGTGGGGATAGAAATGGGGATTCTTCTTATTCACAGCTCGACTTCAGTGAGAATAAACTTTTTGCTTTTAAAATTGATTGAAGCAAACAACCTGTTCTCGCTTTATCAAAGCCATGTTGTAATATTATTTGGTTAGGAAAAGGACAGTCATTATATTTATTCCTATTTCTGGAGTAGTGTTACTCATTTCACGGGACAAGTTAGGGCCAGATCTATCAATGAGGTAAAGTTGAAGATATGAATTTCTCTGAGTGTACCAGCTGGGAATTAAGATCAGAGTCTGGTTGTTTCACAACATAACTGACACATCACTCCACAGCCAAATTTCCTTTAGCAAGTTGACATTTGGCAGCTGGGGAGGGGTGGGGGAGAAACACGGTAACCTAGATTAGTCAACAAGAATGAATTATGGGAAAGAAGAAAGATTGACTTCTTGGTATATGGAAAAGAATTTAGGGCATGAGAAGATGGTGAAAATTGCTGCTGTATACAACTTCAGATTGCTAAATTTTAAAGTGTGGTCAACTGCAGCATTACAGAAGTACATAGGAATGTATCTGCATGTGCACGTGTTAAACAGCAGATTTGGGAGTGGAAGAGAGGAAGAGATCAAAATTCATTCTTTTTCTACAAGCTTTTTTGTCATAGTAGAGACTTTTGAAAGAGTGAACGTGGATGCAACAGCTGTCTGTTTTCAATGATATGGCTTTTTTTGTGAGTGAAAGTGGGCAGAGGAGGTAAATGTCAGTAACTTCTCATGCTAGGCACAGCTGAATGATAACCAGCTTTGGCTGGCACTGTGCTCTGCCTTCTCTTTTGCACACCAAAGGGAGGGAAGGAGGAGTGCCCACAAATCATGAGATTATTATAATTGTGCATCAGCATCCACAGCCTCACTGCACTGACCCCAATCTTAAGGTGAAGTTGTGTTGTGTAAGACACCCAATCAAACAGCTGGCTCCTGCCAAGAGGGGAAAAGACTGTCCATGCATGTCTGGTTCTTACTAAGCCAATTCAGCTTTTTAAACCAACAAACTATTCAGTCTTGTTCTGAGTTTAGCCAACTGAATTGGGTAAGCCTAGGGTCAGACAAATGGCAGAGCAGTGACAGGAGAAGGAGGGAAGGATATTGGGCAAGTGAACACAAAAGCAAAGGAGGAACGAACACAGAAATGGGAACGACAAGGGGTAAAGGGATGAAATATGGAAGCACCAGGAAGTTGAGGGTCCTTAGTCTTGCACTAGAGCAAAGCTGGGAAAGTCAGTGATCCTGGTCCAAAGGAACACCTACCACGAGTTGCATAACTACTTGTTATAGAATAAGAAATCTATAAGGATGAAAAGGTGAGCAAAGTTCAAGAGCACAGGATGCCCTTCTATATGAGGGGTTTGGTGCAAATCTGGCGGAGAGACTGGATGAAGTAACTATTACAAAAAAAGTGTCAGTGAAGTGGCAATAAACAACCACTGACATGCCCTAGGAATACTTCCATGTATTTCTGTTATGAAAGCTATTGCTGTCTGTAGATGCCAATAACTATTTTTAGTAAGAAAAAGATAGTTGAAGATGAATAAAGGCTGTGACTTGCTGAATGTGGCTCTGAGCTTAATTGTCACTGGTCTCGTCTACAAGCACAAATGAAGATTAAAAAGGTTGAAATCTCAGCAGAAGTATGACTATTTAATAATCACTTTATATCAGTTCTCAGTAAGTAAAATACAACATAGTGTCTTGCAGAAAACTCGACTTCATGGAAATAATAGTAAATCACAAGAATGTGACAATTTCAACAAAATTCAGTTGGAAAAGAACAGAATTGCCTCTACACTTATATTTAACTTCAATAACTGATTCACTTTCAGTAAGGTAAAATATTTCATCTAAACTTGGTTTGGTTTTAGTTGCATGTTAATATTATTTTTCATACAATTTAAAATTACCAAAACCACTTATTCTGATGAAACACTTGAATTTTCACACTGAAATATTTCCAAATAGACATTTATTTTTTCTGCATTGCAATAATAATAATAATAATAATAATAACGATGTGAGTTTAAATTCTAAATCAGAATATGAACATAGTTGAAAATTCTCTCAGAGAAAGGAAGTTGTAAAACCATTAAAAAGGAGCGTGAAGCAGCCACGAGGGGATGCATTGATTCTGTTCTCATCTTTTAGATTTCCTTTTGGGGATAAAACCTCTTTTTTGTATTGCATGTGAGTATCAAGTCAAGAGGAAAAACATGCTAGGAGAAGTTTTATATTGAACTGCAGCAAATACTTCAGAGCAGCATCGGATCATCATTTGAATGAACTTAGAACATCAGCTCTTAAATAAAATGTGTGGCTTCAGTTTATGAATCAACATACGGTTGTTTAGGAAATTTTCTTTTAGTGCTCAAGAATTTAGCCAAAACTTGATAAGAGTCTGTTTCTCTAGTGACAAATTCTGAACGTGTATGTTTACCAAAATAAAATCCATGCTATGAAATGTATTGCTATGGGATATTCACTTAACACCAGTCAAACTGTGCGGAATGAATTTAAGACGAAAATGATTGACTTTGAAGTAGAAAAACAGCAAATGTGCAATGGAAATGTGTGTGCATTTTTTCTTGAGAAACAGCAACAAACATCTGTGGCAAACAGCACTGTTATTTGTTGTTGTTGTTGTTGTTTTGTTTGTTTGTTTTTTGTTTTTTTCAGCAGATTTATCCTAGGATAAACTAAATAGCTTTGGTCTCCCCAGTGTATGAAATGAGGCCTTCAACCTTTCCCTGTGGAGGCCAATAGAAGTCTTGCTGTTACAGGTTCAGGCTCTACTGCCATTGCTTATGCAAATTGCCTCTAGCCAAAGGAGTGGTCCTAACTACATTCTGATTAAAGGATGCTCCAAAAGTAATGCCTTCTGATTATTTGCATGGAAACTACAACAAAGAGCACAATAACGCTATATGATAGAGCAAATTCTCAGCTACAAAACTCTGTTTTTCAGCATAGTCACAGCCATTAGTTATGCATATTTGCCAATGATGATCAAGAGCCTATGTGTCGTGCTTGTAAAAATCTGCCCCAGTGGAGGTGACCCACAGTTTCACAGCTACTGTGATGGTGTCGTTGCTAGGAAAATGTTGCCTATGCGGTCCATCTTTCATTGGCCTGAACAGATAGAAGTCAGAAGGTGCCAAATCTGGACTATACGGTGGGTGTGGTATGACAGCCCAGCCAAGACTGGCCATGTGCTCCATGGTCTTCAAACTGGTATGGGGCCTGGCAGTATCATGCTGCAAGAGAAAGGCTGTCTTCTTCTCTGGACTGGCTCTGAAGGTTCAAGCCTTCAGCTTAGTCGGTATCGCAATGTAGTGGTCAGAGCTGATGGTTTGTCTGGGTTTCAGGAAATCCAGAAGGATCCCCCCTTTCCCAAAACACAGCGTGCATCACTATACCTGCTGAGGGCTGCATCTCGAACATTTTCTTTGTTGAAGAATTCACATGTTGCCACTCCATGGACTGCTGTTTTGACTCTGGCTTGTAGTGGTGACACCACGTCTTGTCACCGCTAATGATGCAATTCAGGAAACAGTCACCTTCAGCCTTGTATTGGTTCAATAGAGCCTGTTAAACCTGCATATGGTGTGCTTTCTGTTCCTTTGTGAGCATCGTGGGACCCACCTGGTGCAGAACTGCAATTTCCCAATGTTGCCACCATCACATCCTACACTTTTGTTATGTGGAACCCAGACCTTAACCCTCCAAAGCTTTGTCTGTACTTAAAGGACATGTTCCAGGATCTCTAGTCAAAGGAAAGACTTTTGCTTACTTGACTTATTATAGGATTACAGAGTGACTTTGAGTACAATGAGAGATTCTTCCTCATACAACTGCTTCAAAATTGATAAAGGATTTACACTTGTGCAAGCACACTAATCATGGACTGGGAACACCGGATGATTCGTACATGTAGGAGAGAACTGATGTGATTACATGTTTCTGCACTTGCAGTCTGCACCACTTGTTTCTTCTTCTTTGCTTTTCTCTTTGAGGGAATATAGAGCTATAGTCCCTTTCTCTCTGGTCATGTTTTAGTGACAAAAGAATGGGAGTAGTCTCCCTTCTGTCATTCACCACTCAGGGCAGCATGTTTGCTAAGCATCACAGCTCCTGCCTCACCTCAAGCCGTGTAATTACATGCAGTCCCTTTTCTAGTTATCTCTGGTCCTCAACTAGAGTTCTAGCAGACTTACCACATAGATGACAAGTCTCCTTTCAGCTGAGCACAACTGTCCTATTTTATGGGTATAGAACTGTCCTATTTTATGGTATATGCATTGTCTTCCTGGTACAAATTTTATACTACTTTTCTCAGTAAAAAGTATCACTGAAGCAAAGAGGGACCCACTCAAAGTAAAGGTTTTACTGCAGTAGAGCAGTGTGCTGATTTCTAAAGCTAAATGCAAGTTTCACTGGCAGATTTGAAGAATATGTTGATTTGCAGCAGTAGAAGATTTGGACCTGGTATGTTTTTTTTTAATTGTAATAGCAACAGATAGGTAATTCATTTATAATGGCACTCAAACAACTAGTGACACTGGAATTCTAGAGTAAAACTCTTGTTGATTGTAAACCTCTGTAGGATTCCTGGGTAAGCTGGGAACATAAAAGGTTCTCACTTTCTGCTGTGCATATTTGCTTATTGAACAGCTAAACAATTAGGTATTATCTAGTGCCAGCTAGATGAAAATGAAATAATTACATCTGCAATGGGAGATGGGTGTTGTCATACTTGCGGTTTCAATGGCTACCTTGAAATTCTTGATGCTGTGGGATAAAATTTACAGCCCTGAGTTAAGGTATGCTTAAATTTCCTAAGCAACAAACGGGAAGAATTGTGAATTCTTCAAAATGGGATGTACAATAACCAGGGCCCTGCACAGTTAACAGCCTAGAATAACTGACAGGAGAATGTGAGGACGGATGTTTACTTTAAGCCAGTGAGAGATGCATAGCTTAGATGCCTTCCTCGCTGAGCTTAGATAACATTTTTCCTCTGTAAACAAACAGAAAAAAGCTCTCTATTCCTGATAAGCAGAGCTACAGGAAAAAGAACTGCCCATCACCCTCCTTACACTAATTCAGTGACTAAAACAGAGATGGAGGCTGAAGAGAAGGTCATTTAGGACCACTTCTGTAACAGGTTGTTGGCCCACAGATGAAGCTGTAGCCAGCTCTGGCGGTTTCAGCCACTTTTCTCTAGCAGTGTTCTCCCCTGGTTGCTCCAAACTTCCAGCTCTTCAGCTTACTTCAGGGTCCTCCAAGATCTTTTGGGAAAAGGAAGACTCTCTGAGTTGTCTTTTCTTTTTCATCCTCGTATTTAGGAAAACAAGAAGCTAACAGGCTACGATATTAAATTAGGTCACAATGTGTGCAGCGTGGTTGTCCAACTTCTCTGCAACACAAGGATAACTTAAGACCCCAAGTCTGCAACATAATTGTTCTGTTTAGAAAGGTCCCTAAACACTGCACAGCATGCAGTGTTCATCACATGCACATAAGGCTGCCCCCACCCTCAGCTTCCCTCTCCCCTGCTATCTGCAATGAATGCTCCTTCATCCTGGAATTTCTTGTACGGCCCTGTTCCCCGGGTCACTTGGCTTGCAGAAACAGCAAGGAAGCTTGCCCTCCGTGAGTCCATGGGTTTAGCTGTTGAGTGGCAGAATTGCTTTGGTTGAGAAACACCCCAAAGGAGAACCAGCTATTTCTTCAGTTCTTCAGTCAGTCTGCTGTACACAGATGTTTGTATGAGCACAGCAAAGGGCACTGACTGCTCGGATTGGTATTGCCGTCCAAAAGCTCAGCACTTATTGCTCTGACAGACTAGAACTATGTCAACTCTGTTGGGTAACCTTCTGTGGCACTTTGCAGTCTCTGCTCTCGTTGTGCTGTCATTGTGTGGTGCTGTAATTCAGCTGTTTGCAAGGTACAGCTGTGAGGTATCAGCTTCTTCCCTTCTCCAACTGGAAGAAATAAGGAAATTTCAAATATCTGGTGTTTAAAGAATCGGGGGAGCCAGGGCTACTACAACATGTATTTATGCACAGTGTGTATGTTTATCCCACCCACATGCTCTCCTGACAGCATCTTCACCTATGTTCATCTCCTTAATCCTCTCTCCAGAATTTCTTACCACATTTTCAAATGTCAAGAAAGGGGCTAATGCACGATAAGCAGCTTACTGGTTACTATTTATACCGGTTACTATATTTACACAAGTAATAATTTCCTTGTATTACAAATGCTAGTTCCACAATCTTCTATTTTGACCTCTTGGTGCTGTATGAAGGACAGGAGTTGGGAAGACAAATACCCAGTCTTTAGAGCAGCTAAAGGTTTGGAGTTTTTTCTTAGGTCAAGCCCACAGAGGAGGCCTTGACAATCTGTCTCAGCAGTCGTTGTAAGATGTCGATTATTAGGCCTTTTTATGACGAGATACTAGGTCTGTAAGGCACAACATTATTTGCCACAGAGCAGTTAACATAGATAGCAATAGCCAGAATCACCATTACAAATGATAACTGTTGTTAATGGAGAAATGACACAGCTTAAAGAGAAAACATAATTCTCATAAATCCGTTACAAACAGAAAAAGGAACTCGTGCTTTGCAAGACGAGATTTGAAAAATCAAACCCTAGTGGAGGTCTGAATCTTCCGCAGTTTGTTAGCCATACTCATTTTTCCTTGGTTTCTTGTCTTAAAGAATTCCAAATCCTTTAAAAAAAATCAGAAAAGCTAAGGTTGCAAATTAGCAGTGAGCGTGATCATTGCTGTATAGCATTTGTAGGATATATAAAGCAGCAAGAGGTCTTTTGCAATAAACTATTGCCACATACAAATCAGACCACAGGGTTATGAAACGAAAATGCTGTGAAAATATAGCAAACCTAATATCTGACCATGTTAATCTGAAATACCATTAAGCCATTTGTTCCATGTAATAATTATGAAATTATGAAGAGTAAAGGCAACAGCTGTGGTATGAGACCTGAGAAGCAAATTGCTACTCTCAAGATTTATTTATTTAACCTTGAGAATGAGGAACACAGATCACATCAAGTAATTCAAGATATGAAAACTCAATGTTTCTTCTATCAGAACTAGTTATACAGGTTCCAGCCACTTGCCACATATGAAAACATGGACCAATTTTACTGATTTTTAGAAATAAATTGACAAAGCAAAACTCTGTAGTCACAGAGCTTAGTCACTGTTGTAATTTGTTTAGCACAAGGTGGGTACTTTACCTTTGATAATAGTCAGCTCTTGATTATTGGTGAGTGGGTTACACACGCTGTAGGTTAACTAGAGTAGAGCTAGCAGCACAGTGATGCAGAGTGCTGCATGTGTCCCCTGCACCACATTTAAAATCTGTTCTATTCTGTGCAGATACCCGCTAAGAAAGAAGCTGGTCAAAGGCAAATGCTCTGAACGTTTCTTTACTTAGCACAAGTTTTGTAAACTGAGTTCTAAAAAGATAATACTACATTTCCCCTTCCCACATCACTTTTAGTAAGTGAGGGTTGGTGGTAGAATTAACACGCCAACAGTTACTGTATTAAATGCACCTAGCTCTGAGAATCTCCTGACCGTTTTGAAATTCAACAGGTTATAAAATAATTACGTTACCAGCCAAAGCAACCAAATAAAGTACTCCTAACGTAGCTTCCAAAACGTGGTCCCCAGTTTTCCAAGAGCATACAGCGTAAGAAACGGCAATGAAATTTTCAGACTGTAGCTCTACTATCCTACTGTTTCAGTCATTCCTGGGAAACCAGGTGTCCATCCCTACAGAATGACTTAGTGTTGGATCCTAGCAAACAGTATGCAAAATTCATGTTTTATTTTCTAAAGTGAGTTGCTTGTTGTTTTTTTTCCCCTTTGAAGAGATTATGGCAGAAACCCACAGAAAACTCCAGAGATTGCTTTACCTGCTTTTAGATTTTTGTATTGCTTCTGTCATACAAATCTTTATAATTGCCTTCCCATTGCCCAAAACAGCGTCTGTTAGTCCACTGCCAAATAAAACTCAGAACAGGACGCTTAGCTTAGTTCAAAGGACACGTTAGGACTATGCAGTGAAATTTGGAAGCTGCACAGAAATTGGTTAGAAACCATCAGCATCTACTGTTAGCTGTGTACAAAACAATTTTTGAGGATATTCTCTAAAATTTATAACAGCTTTATTACTCCTTACTGTAATAATGTAGGAATATATTCACCAAGACATTAACCCAGCCCCTAAAGCCTTTCTCAGAGGCTAGCAAGATCAGATCCAGGGAAAAAAGAGGTCAGTGTCTTTCACTGAAATGACCTACTTTCAGTAGCTTGCCAATGAAACCTGAGCAGTTAACCTGAGACCTCTGCGGGCTTAATGGGCCATGATATGACACGTGAAGAGAAAAACACTGTCATGGACTGTTCGTTGGTTGATACAACTATTTTAGGAAGATCTGGAAGCCAGTTATGGGTCAAGAATGATGCTCATGCCAAGTGTAGTTTCTCTGCAGATCCCCAATAGAGTAGAGGGTGTTTCAGTTGGAGCTGCAAATAGATGAAAAACTGTAAAAGGCTATTTTTGGGAAAGTGTAAATAACATTCTCAGTCCTTGCTCCCTAGAAATACAGCCTTGTGGCAGAAGTCAGTGAAGAGAGCAGCACAGTGTGCATGTGGAGCCTTGGCATGAGGAATGTAATGGGATTCCTTGTCCAGGTTGTGATTAGTATTTGTCCTTAGCTCACCTCCCTCAGTAATTCAATACTTTCCTGCCCTTGTCCTGTGGTTTGTCATGCATGTTAAACAGTCAGGGTTTTGGTCTTCTGGCCACCAGTCTAGAAGGTAGAGGCCAAACAGTAGTAGGGTGCGCCCAAATAACACAGGTTGACTGTAAGAAGTAAAACCTATCTGTTATTGGTTATTATTAATTCCTCCGACAAACTGGCATATTCAGGGGTACTGAACATGGGAGTTGCTGAGTAACAGAGACAGCAGGGCTCACACTCTTTCTTCCCTCAAGATCTCAGACCTGATCACTTGTCACTTGTCCAGCAGCGCTCCTTTGTTGTCTCCTACTTGTGCTTTGTCCTGTGTGGTTTGTTTACCCATAAATTATATGATGCCTTCAGTAAACTCAGTACTTAAATGGTATCTTTCTTCTAAGGAGTTGAAAGCACTTTACAAATACACCATCTATTTTTCTTTTACAATGAATTTAATCGGTGTCTTAGGAAAACGGCATACCTAAATCACAGTATTGTAGCTAAATGGAAAGGATTAAGGGAGAGGCTTTGAGTGGCTAAGTAATGGACAGATGGCACACCTGTTGAATTTACATGCCAGACACTGGGCTGGGTTGACATCTGTAAACAGATGTTTAAGCTGCATGCAGGTTTCCTGGTAGTTTGTACACAAGTCAAACTACACTAAACTTCTATAACCTCAACTGAAGTTTTACTTAATTTCCCTGTATTTACTGGAAAATAATTATGGAGTGGATTCTGTAAAGGATTTAGGATGTCTGCAACACCAACTGCAGCACAGTATATGTAGTGATATGTGAGATAAATGAGACAATTTTGAAATTGCATATTGTACAACTGCAGTAAGGTTAGCTGGTAGGGCTTGTGATGAGGTTGCATCAGTTTTGTCAGACAGCCCAGTCTGTAGAGCTAGCTTACGGATTTTTATTCTAGACAGGTATGTGACGCAGAGCAGATAAACCTACCTGTAGCTGGAATTATACGAATAAACTTAAAGTGAACAACAAAAAAAAAAAGGGGTGAGGGGGTGAGGGGAGGATTAGAACAGGTTTTGAGAGGAAGGGCAACTATCTTTATAGGCCTGGAGATAAAAGGGAGATGAGATAGACAAGTGATTAGCTGAAGGTTCAGTGTGTTAAACTAATCTACCTTTTTGATGAGACAGCTGGTTTTCCAGGTGAGGGAAATAGGATCCATCCTGTCTGTATGTACATCTGGTGATACTTTGTATGAGAAGCTATTTACGAAGCTGGAGATAATGTAGTGGAAAAATTCTAAGATCTGTTGCAGAGCAGCCCAAGGAGTTAAAAACTGTTACTGAAAAATAACAGGCATATGCAGGAAGGGAGGAGCACAGTGCAGAGAAAACCTGGTGTTGTGTACAGAGGGATCATATTTCTAAAAAATAAATAAATGAACCCAACAACAAAAAACACCAACAAAAAAAACTAAGCGAGGTGAGGAAGGACCTGGATTTATCAGCTGATCATGTAAGTACAACTAAGCAGAATTAGTGATTCAGCTTCCCTAGGGAAGACGGTAGCTGTAAGGCTCCAGTGATGCCCTGTCTGAAGGACTGGCCGCAGGACTGGTCAGGACACATTTGCAGCACCTTTCTCGTGACAGGGGGCTGGAGAAGCCCAGATACCCAAGTGTCACAGATGAGGGCTGGCAAGGAATGAGGCTCATCGCTCCACACATTGTCAGTGTAAGAATGGAGTTACTGAAGTAAAAGGACAGAGTACAAGAGAAGGTCGCTATGAACTGGCTGTGTATCTTTTTATGGCAGAAATGCAAAGACTCCTAACTTACAGAAACGAGGTTTAGGAACAGGCTTCTAGTGACAGCTTAGAGCTAAAAATTATTTTTAAAATGGAGTTGATCTCTGCCCGTAAAATTGAGATTAGCTCTGGAAAATCTCTCAACGGAATAATGCCCTGAAAATCCCTTGCTCCCCTGCTGTTTGACTGGCTCTCCCTGTCCAGCTCCTGCAGCTGGTCTGAGCTGTCTCTGAGCACCTCAGTGCTTCTTTTCCAAAAGCATGGATTAAGAAATAGTACTTTCTTGTACGTAAGCTCTGAGTAAATAGTATGAGAGCACAAACTGATACAAAACACGTGGAACTGGCCCTTTCTTTCAGAAGGAAGTGGGGAGGGGGGAAGAGAAAAAAGCAGTGAGTCACTTTTAAATGAGATTCATTTAGGAAGTGCAGGATATGGCTCCATTTTCAGGTCCCTCCTTCCCTGTGAGCTGAAAGAAGAGAAGAACCAGAATGACAGGCAGGATTGAGCTGAGAACGCTCTCTGCTCTACCTATTGACATGGTGAGATGAGGAACAAATGAAGATGTGTGGCCCAATGGATGCGGGTGGCTAGAGAGCTAAGCAAGAGACAGGAAAACTGAAAACATGGCCCAGTGCTTGTGGTGTTCAGTCAGAGATAAAATGCTCAGTTCCTCATGATTGCGCGTGTTTTGTCCAAGGATTATTCAAGATCTCGCTGGTAAAACTACCTAGGAACTTTTCAGTATTGGCTTCAGGCCCGCTCAGACTGAAAAACAGTTTGACTCCTGCTCTCTCTTCCTGGCAGTGTGCCCTGCAAATAAATTGCACAACATAACCTCCTCCAGGTGTGTTTTTGAACATGTGAGCTCCTCTTTGTCTCTTCTGAAATGTTTTTGAATTCCATTGTTAGGATATGATGGTGCGTGCCAGTAGCTGAATAGGCTTCTAGCAGCCCTGACTGGGGCAGTCAAATCCTAAAGGATTACAGAGACTGATGTCTTTCCTACAGACCAGCTCTGGGGAGCTCCCCACTAGGCAAGCTCATTGTGAAATCCCTTCTGAGCCACTTGCTCTTCTCTAGCATTACAGTGGAAGCCTGATGGAAACTCTGGGATTTATGGAGACAAATGGGAGTCACACACAACTACTAGTTGCTCTTAAACTGTAAGGAAACTGGCACCTTTCTCCAGGGAGGTAAATCTGGAGCACCTCTCCTACGAAAAGGCTGAGGGAGCTGGGCTTGTTCAGCTCGGAGAAGAGAAGGCTCCGGGGAGACCTCATTGCAGCCCTCCAATAACTGAGAGCTTCCAAGCAGGAGGGGGAGCGACTTTTTACTCCGTCTGATAGTGATAGGACAAAGGGGAATGGCTTTAAACTGAAGGAGGGAAGATTTAGATTAGATATTAGGAGGAAATTCTTTACTCAGAGGGTGGTGAGGCCCTGGCACAGCTGCCCAGTGAAGCTGTGGGTGCCCCATCCCTGGAGGTGCTCAAGGCCAGGTTGGATGGGCCCTTGGCAGCCTGACCCAGTGGGTGGCAGCCCTGCCCATGGCAGGGGGTGGGACTGGGTAGGCTTTGAGGTCCTTTCAAACCCAAACCATTCTGTGGTTCTATGAAATCCTGCCTGGGAGTAGTCAGATGCTTTTGAGACACCCAGAGCACCTGAGCACAGAAGTACTGAGAGCACCTCTCTGCCCTGCAGTGCAGCACTCCACAGAAGTATCTGAGCTAGCGGGGAAGAAAACAGCCTGCAGACCTGAAGGCATGATGGCATAGCTACGTCAGTGCTGGCAAGAGTCAGGGTGGGCTGACACCAACATGGCGCCTTCTCAGTATGGGTGTGTTACACAGCCATGAGACGGCTCTGTGCTGGAGAAGAGGCCTGCTCCCCGCTGAGTTAATGGGTGTTGTGGCAGTGCATCACGCAGTGCTGTGCAGACAGTTGCAGGTGGTTATGGAGACATGATGGGTTAGTGGTGGCACTCTGTACGCCACGCGGATCGTGCACGTCCTTTCTGACCTGGGTGATTCTGTGGCACCGCAGGGACCCTGCCCTCCCCTCCCCTCTCACCCGAGGGCCGAAGTGCACCGGACACGCCCGCCCCTCACGCCGCAGTGCCTCGAGCGGCCGCCGGCCCTCAGCGTGCGGCTTCCGCGCCCCGGGGCGGGGCCTCTCTCGCACCACGCCCGCGGGTTGGCCGCGCCGCCCCGTGCCACCGCGACGCGACGCGGCGGCGGCCGTCGGCCATTGGGCGGCGCGG
>WBMW01002245.1:526464-544214 GCA_013396635.1 Penelope pileata
AGAGGTTGGTGGGGGTGGGGGCCGTGCGAGGAGCGCCCCGCGGCTTGAGCTGGCCCTTACCGCCTCCCTGAGAAACGGTGAACGCGGCCCCGCTCCGGTTACCTCTGCGCTAGAGGCTCCGGCCGGCTGTGCCCTGCTGCCTCCGCAGCCCCTCCTGGGGTGGGGACGGGTTACGGTGGGGCTCAGGCTGGCTGCAACGCGCTCCTGCTCTCTGACCCCGGCACTGTGTGGGTCTGTTGTTAGGCTCCACTGTTAGGCAGTGGGTTGGTTAAGGTGTTCCCCAGAGGGTGGTCGGGCTTGGAACAGGCTCCCCAGGGCAGTGATTGCAGCCCCAAGCTGCCGGACTTCAAGGGGTGATGCTCTCAGACACAGGGTTTGGATTTCGGGTGGTCCTGTGGGGAGCCTGGAGCTGGGCTTCGTGGTCCCTGTGGGTCACTTCCCACTCGGGGCGTTCTGTGATTCCAACTGGAGTTGAAGTAATCGAGTTAATGCTATTTTGTATTTGTACCAGGTATTTTTGAGGACAGATGCTAGTCTGCAAGTAAATGCAGTCTGCCTCTGAAATAAGTGCACGTTACCTGGCAGCAGGAGAAGTATAGTGTGCTTGCACCTGTTAAGGGCTCCTGAGAATCCAAATACATATATTGATCTAGTAAATTGGGCATGCTGGGTGTCAAAGCAGCTTGGTACAATAGACTAACAAGCTGTTTTGGCTAGCGACCAGAATGTCTTATAAGAAGTGTTTTAAAGTGCCTGCAGATCTGAAAATGATTTTCCTTCTAAACCAGAGAGATCCACCAAGTAAAAGCTTCTGACTCTGAACTGGCAGGCTTTGTTTGTGGTACCCCAAATGGTTTAGAACCAAAGACTGTTAATCCACATCTCGGAGGTGGAGGCAGAAGCACTGAGAGCTCACTCTGAGCTTAGAGAGGGCTCGGTTTTTATTTTTACACGTCTGAGGGAGCTCATCACTAAGAAAGCTCTCTGTACCTGCGAGGGACCGATGTTGTGAGGTGCTTGTCCCTGCTGGACAGCCACCGATCTCTGTCGCTTCTGATTAATTTCTTTGAAGCTTTAGCAATAAACTTGTACTACTTAAATGTTTTAATGTAACCTCAGGGTACTAACGTGAATTGTTGTGAGCCTGATACCAACTTCTAGAGCAAATCACGTTTATCCGCAATAGTTGTTTAGTTTTAGTACATATCTGGTGCTAAGTTTTAATTCATTGTGGATTACTTAAGACCTGAAAGCTGTGTTAAATGTTAGTGCTTTTAAGCACAAAATCAATATGAATTGTTTGCCTGAAAATATGTGATATTAACAGCCTTTAACATTTTTAGTATTTTAATAACTAAGACTCACAAACTTCAGATTATTCCAACATCGTATCTTTCTTATATGCGAGGTGGCATTTTTGGTTTTCTGTAAATAATAGATCAGCCAGTGTGTTTGTGACCACTGCCCAAGGTACTGCACTAGATGGACAAGTCTATTTCTTCTGGATGCTTTTTTTTTCAAAGACACTTGAGAAACTCATTAGAAGATGCATCAAAACCAGCCACGTTCTAAAATCTTTAAATTCTAAGCATAAGAAGCAATTCCCATGCTAATTCTGCATCTTTTTAGCTGTTAACTTTGTGTAAGTTTGTGTGAAAAGTTTGTGTGAAAGCAGAAGATCACCATTAAGGTCTATAGAAATACAACAATTTCATACATCTCATTAGTTTGTACAGTACAGCTCCTCTATATTGGCTTCATGTCATGTGCTGTATTTCTTGCTGTGGTTGCGGCTGTAAGTCCTGGGTGTTTTCACAGTTGCGTTTCACTGTAGGAAGACAGAGCCAGGCTCTTCTCAGAGATGCCTGAGGGGGGAAGGGTGAGAGGCAGGGGCACAGCTGGAACATGAGAATTTCTGATCAGATGCAAGGAAAAGAAAACTGCCACAGGGGTGAAAGAACATTGGGGTAGGTGCCTGGAGAGACTTCGGGATCTCTGTCCATGGAAGTGTTGAAGACTTGGCTGGACCCAGCCCTGAATTAACATCCTTGTCCTTGCGCATAAAGCTACAGTTGTGTATGTGTGCAGGAGTTTTGACTTAATTTGACTTGATGGTTCACCTCCTGGAGGATTGTAGCCAGATATTCTGAATAGAGAGCTTTCTTTTTTGCTTTTTGTTGTTTGTTGGATAGGGTCTGTAGAAATTCGAGTTTGAGTTAATGTAAACAGCCATTGAACAGAGGGGAAAAAAATGTATGCTTTTCCAGACTGAACGGGATGACTTCTTCACTGAATCCACAGGAAGATGGTGGGGGGATCTCAGAGGTGGCTGTACTTCTGAGGCTGATGTGCATTTCAGGCTAACCCATACTGGGACTGTCGACGTGCTTGGCTTAGATCTTCTTGATAGATGTCCTGGAGACCTGGTATTCTTGTGATGATGTGGCAATCCATTCTGAAGTGACATTCAAATTTCCTGGGGGACACTCTTTTAAGCATGGATTTAGTGTGCTAAGAAAGGTTAAGGTGTTGCAACTTGAGGGGAAAAAACAACATTGTAAAGAGATAATATTTTTAAAAATCTGAACTCGAAAGCTTAAGCAAAATTCTTTCTAGTGCAGTGTTTGTGGTTAGCTTGGCAAGTTGAATCCTATCTATTCTAGAAGGAAGCTATGTAAGTTAAAATGTGCAAGTTCTGAACATATTTTTGGGTGACCTTGTAGTGTGTCACTCAGGTGAATGACCTGTTGCTTTGACCTTTCTTCCCCCTGCTCCCGTTTCTCTTCCAAGCTGACTGGCTTATTAGGCAATATCCCCAAAGTATGCCCTGGAGAAGCATAACACTAAATATTTAAACAAGACCTTGTCAGGCGGATGAGCTTTGCTTCTTGTTAAGCATGACTAGGTGTGTCGTTGTTAGAATGGTTTAGGTGTTCTTCAGGAACAATCGTCCCCTGTAGTGATTTGATCTAGTTCCTAAATGCTGATGTAATTGGAGAAAAATTGATGTCTGCTACATATTGGTGAAAACACCTATTTAAGTGGAGACCTGTGGTGCAGATCTGCTCCGCATTCCTTACTGCTTTAAAAACTTCCCTGCTGAGGTTCCCAGCCTTAAGTTCTCCCATAATGTTTCCTTGATTGTATTTATACGTAAAACAAAGATGAATAGTGCCCTGTAACCATATGTTTGGTTAAAGTCCAACAGGTGTTGCTAGCTCAACAAGGCTTCTTCAGCAGAGGTACTGTAGATCTTAAATCTGTGCACTATGTGGCTTTTGTGGATGTTGTGTGTGGAATGCATCTACACATACCTGCTCATGGAAGGTTACTCATCTTTGATTCATTCTATAGGCATGTTCTTAAGAAGAATTTGTAATGGAAGCGTCTTACGTGGGTATTTTGCACCTACAGTCTGCACAGAAATAATGTGTATAAGTAACTTTGTGGCTGGGTCTTCACCAGAACAAGTTCTATTTGAAAGACTTAAGTGACTTTTTTTCCCTCAGAAAACTCCTAAACTCTCAGTTGAACACTAGTGGGCAGTTATTTTGTGTTAAAAAGCTCATGAATTTTCATGCTGGCAACCAGAGAAGTTGGAGCTCCAGGCATCCTTTAGAAATGAAAGTGTGGTTTTCAGTTTCTTGTTTGGTTTGGTTTTTTGACTTCTGTCCTTAAATGTGTTTTATTTGCAGCTGAAGCTTGTGCAGATGTTCTGGCATTAGCCAAAGAAGCTAGAAAGCGGAATCTCGGTCCTCTTCATCCTTCCTTTAATGTGATAAAGATAATAAGAGATGGATTGATGAGAAATCTTCCAGAAAACGCTCACCTGTTGTCATCAGGCAGACTGTGTGTCTCACTAACTAGAGTCTCAGATGGCAAAAATACATTGATATCTAATTTTAACTCTAAAGAAGAAGTTGTCCAGGTATGTTTATTTTTGGCAACTTTTTGAAGTTTTTGTAATCTTAAGTCCATTTAATGTCTTCTGTTGGATTTTCATTTTAAACATTAAGACGTTGTTACTTTGACTGTCCTTTAAAAATTAATTCAAGCTTTATTATGACAAATTCATTTACTAGTTTTCCCAGTTCATGTATCCATGAACTGAGTGAGTAGGTGTGTGAGGGATCAGTCTTAAAAACAGATAAACACCTTTAAAGTGCTATGCATCTAAAGAAGCTGTCTGTCATGAAGAATAACCTAAGGTTATTCTTATGAAAGCAGTGGCCAGGAAACAGTCTAAAATGGCTTTTTTATTTATTAACATCAATGAAAAACCTAGTTCAGTATCATTCCTCTGGGATCATGTTAGTGTCCTCAATTAGTTACTTCAGTTACTCAGAAAATGTATAGCTTGAGGGAATGATCATAAACTTTTCTTTCTAATTAGCATTTCTACAAATGGTCTTTTAAGGCTTCTCATTTTTTAGGCTGAATGTGATTACATTAAAAACAAAATTGAATGTTCTCATCCTCTGTGTAAATAATAATTGATAACTTTTTTTTGCTTTTTACTTGAGAGTAGTTTCTGGATTTTTGTTGCTTGTTCAGTTGTTTTTGCTAACATCTGAAGAGATGAAGATAAATGATAATTTCAATAATAGAACAGTTACTCTTTAATTTATACAATCTCATTTTCCTACAGGCTTTGATTTGTAGTTCATTTGTCCCCATTTATTGTGGCCTGATTCCACCGTCGTTTAGAGGTGTGGTAAGTCTCTGTTAAGATCTAAGAACAGTTCCAGCTATTCTGAAAATAAGACTGTGGATATGCTTCTTTGTTATAACACTATAAAATAAATACTCTCATCAGAGCTTTTAGCACTGTAGCTGTATCTATGTCACAACTTGTTAGTCTGTTCCCACTACTGCACAAGATCTCTTGGTTACAGAAACTCTTGATACTTCATAGCTATTGTGAGTCTTCTAAAGTCCTTCATTAAAGGGCTAACAACTGCAGATAAGTTAGTGTATTGCAAATATTTGGATTAACAGGTCTCAAAGCAGGCACTTCATATTAATAGATTTTTTTATTAAGATGTTGCACTAGCTTGCATTTTCTTTCCTTCATAACCTTTATATAAGGAAAAGGGAAGTATATGGAAAAGGGAAGAATGTTGAAGAAAACTCAGGAAGAAAAAAATCCTTAAGTGGTTGATTAGACTGTTCTTAAGGCTATCTGGAAGTACAAAGAGGTCAAGGATAGTCACAAAATACTGAAATTAAAGCAAAAGTGATTAGAACTGTAGGTGGATTTTTCTTTATCTATATTTCTAAACCTTGTATGTCTTCTTAAACTCCTCCAGATTAAAGGTGTTATGAAAACAGGACGTTGGACTGAATCCAAGGTTTAGGTGGATCCAGGATAATCTGGCTATTCAGTCCTTGTCACCAGACAACAATGTTATTTTAAAAGGCCTAGTTCAGAGTACAAAAACATGCAAGGGATGCTTTATTTTGGCCTATTTTGAAGGAAGGGAAAGAGAGAACCTTATCCTTTGATTCTCTGCAATTATTTTAATGTGACATCTTGTAATATGGCAAGAATGCTACATCTGCATATGCTTGTTATGGCTCCTGCAGGACTTAAATACTGGACATTCTACTGTGTTTAAACTTTGTAGCTTCTTGCTGTTTAGTGGCTTTCTACTTCCTGCATGTGTACTTCAAAAACAAAGACTTGAGGGTAACCTCTAGTAAATGTACAATACCAGCAGTATGCAACAGCTCTTTACTTGAGTGCACCTGCTGTAACAGCTGCAGTTCAGACTATTGTCAGGGCATTGTCACCCAGACTGCATTGCATTCCATTCAACAGCACAGTGTCAGTAGAAGAAACAGATTTGCTGAAGGATTCATCATATAAAACAACTTCAGTTCTAGGCCAGCCATTCTGTAAGCAGCAGAACTGCCAAAGGCTAGTTTCTGTTGGATTTGAGGTCCAACATGACACTTTCTTCTTCCTTCTCCCATCTTTTGTCCCTCCTGCCGTTAGTAAGAGACAGTTATGTTTTGACAAGGCGCAGGCTCAGTGCCCCACCAGGCTAGTGTGCTCTTGCCAAGGAGAATTATTCAGATCTACCAGCCTTTCACTCACTATGTGGGAAACCAGGGATCTGTTTGGAGGTCACCTTTTTACCTAGTTTCCAGTTGTGAAGTGTTTGTGTTGGTGTGTTGTTGTTCATTTGTTTTACACCTTTCAAACATAGTGATGGTTTTTAGATTCAAATATTTAGGGGGAATCTGATGGACAGAAACTGCAAAAACAAAGAAACAAAAAAACCCCATCAGCAACAATATCCCCTACCTCCCCACCCCAGAAAAACACAAAGAAACAAATAAAAAGCCAGCATTTATCTATGTAGAACAATAATCCCAGTGTGTGCTTCCATCTCTGAATTATTTAATGAGAAGGCTGCATGCTATTACTCCACCTCTGCGTCTTGGCCAAGCCTCTTGTGCTTGATGTTTCCAGAGAGGATTTGATAATTGCGTGAGTACCTTAATGACTGCGTTATGGACCTGTAGGAAGTTTGTCAGCAGCTGCATAGTGCCAGGTCTAAAGAGTGGCTAAGAAAGCCGATGGGTAGGAACAGGTTGCTCTAGAAGGGTATGTTGAATAAATAGCTCTGAGCTGTCCTTTTCCTCATTCCTAATTTGTTTCTCAGAGCGCTCAGGGAGTGAGTATCAAGCTAGATTAAATTGATAATCCAGGTGGCTCCTGCTCAAAACATCACCTTGCCTTTCCATTTCACAAAAGGACCTACAGGTTCTGTCTGATGCCTAGTTAGGATGGAGGAAAATGGAGCCACTAAAACAGCAAAGCTGGTAATGAGGTGGCCTTTTAACACTGTCAGAATAAACTGGTTAAAATTGGCCCCACTGGAGAGAAAGCTACTGTGAGCGGCTGGATAAGTTGTCTTTGGCCTCTGCAGATCTATCGCTACAGATCTGTTACCCCGATACAGAACTCTAATTCTTGAATCTTAAAATGTCTGAGATGATACACTAAAACTACAGACATGGGCAGAACACACAGAAAAGTATCACCTGGGACAGCTTCTAAACTTGCATGCAAAGCTGTTTTCCACTTATTTGCAGTTTCTTCATGTCCAAATATTTATCATTCTTTTATATCAAATTCCAATTGTTAAGAGCAATTATAAGCAACTCTTTATTTTAATGGAATGGTTTAATATCAACAAATCTGAAATTTGAAGTGTAGCACTATTCTTTTGTTCTTTCTACAGAAGCACCCTGGTAGCTCTTTGGTTACTGCTGTCCTTTGAGGAAGAGGAGACAGTTGCACCAGATTTTTTTTTTTTTTTCCAGTGTATGTTGTGTGGGATTATCATCCTTAAGATAGACTTGATACAGAGAAATCCCAAGTAGAGTACTCTTAGATCATCTGTGGAACTGATGTTCCACAAAACATATTTTTTTAAGTAGTGTTTGAAGGCAAAGCATACTGCTCAAAATGTTTATTCTGGGAGCATAGCAAAGTTCTGTTAGTCTTAAATGCTATTAATCTTTTTATGTGAAAAATCTGCTATGTAGAAATTTTCTAGTTTTTTTTTGCTTCTTTTAATCTTTGTAGCGCTATGTGGATGGAGGAATCAGTGACAACCTGCCTCAGTATGAATCTAAGAATACCATCACAGTTTCGCCTTTCGCTGGGGAGTGTGATATCTGTCCAAAGGGAAATTCTGCCAACTTTCATGAAATGAATGTGACCAATACCAGCATTCAGCTCAGTCTGGGGAACCTTTATCGTTTAACACAAGCGCTCTTTCCACCAGAACCTAAGGTAACTCTCTGCCTTTGTGAAGTTAGTAAAACATTTTTCCATATAAGAGATTTGCTTTTGCAGAAAGATGCAGTAATGTTAGCACTTCATCTAGTCATATAAAGTTTCTTTTGGTGACTTTTCTGTAATTTCTGTTTTATTCATAGTCTGTCTTCATTCTTCTTATTTTTAGTCTCTCTGGCTAACATTGGTATTGGCTTTCTCTGTTTATTTAGGAATTAGCACAGGATGCTATCATAAAATCAACACTGGTAAATTGATAACTGTCAGTTGAGAGTCTTTTCATGTTTACCTGCTGCAAAGTTCTGAAGAACCTGGTCAGAAGTTCTGAAGCCTCAGGTTTTTGTAAACTTACTAACATCTGGTGTAAGCAGTTTGCCTTTAAACTTTGCTAAGCACTTGTAATCGCAGATCTGATGAGAGAAATGAAACAGCTTGAATTGCAGTGGCTGAAGCTGAAAAAATGAAAACAGACTGACTGACTAGGGGTATACTAATTAGGAGAATTAATGTTCTGACCACTATAAATGCTTTTTAAATTTTTTTTATCACTTGAAGAAAAATGTTCTACTTATGTACATGTTAATTTTTTCTTTTGTCTAGGACTACTGTACACATTAGTAGATGAGCTGGTGTTGCATCTGGTGAAAGATGTTTTCATGTGGATGGCTAAGTTTGAGCTGGAACATGAGAATTGCACAGCTGACTTCTCGTAGTTCTGGGAATTGGGAAGCATGGGGAGGGAAGAGGGGAAATTGATATATTCCACCAAGACACGCTGTTGCATTGTTACTTGCTTCTGACATCAGGCTAGTCAAAGACACGAGGGGAGAAGACATTCTTGCATTAGAACACTGTCCTTTTCGCTGAATAACTCAGTGCATCTGTGATAGATGAAACGTAAGCAGACATGCATGGTCTTATGTCACACAGTCTGTGGGATTATACCAGTTGTAGGAAATTTTACATTAATGAGGATGGATGTAAGTGGCTTTTCATTCTGTGAACTCTTGATTTTAAGTTGAATCTCTTTTGACTGACTTGTTTACCCTCTGCTTGCAGGTGCTAGGAGAGATCTGTGAGCAAGGATATTCAGATGCTTTTAAATTTCTCAAAGAGAATGGTATGTTATTCCTATAGATAATAATGGATGATGATGAGATCTTAACCTGTTTCTTTTTTCTTTAAAGAGGAGTTAGGGGTTTTATCTAGTTAAGAAGGACTAGGTTGTTGAGGGTTTTGAAGGTTACGTTCTCATAATTTCTACAAACTGAAATTCAGAATATAGTTTTAACTATTTACCTGAGGTAGTTGTGCTGTCACAGGAAAACTGCACTTCAGGTTTTTTTGTCAAACTTGTGTGAAGTGAATATTAAGGTATTTTAAAGTGAAATTACCAAAGAATTCTATGTAACTCTAGGAAAATTATATTAGTTTATTTTGTGTTAATATTGAATGATAAAAATAGGCTACACTCCTGTGTAACCTGCGTCTTCTTACTACTTCCTCTCTCGTATTGTCCAAGTGAATTTGTAGGTAAAGCCTTATAGCCCAGAACTAGGAGCTGTCTAACAATGGTACTAAATAAGTAACAGATAAATCCTTTACACTGTTATGAAACACTTTACAAGAAGAGGGCTTGGAATATAGCAGTTACTGGGATCCAGATCAGCTTAGGAATAACAATTGAAAGGTGTTCTGTTTTGCTGTTGAATCCCAGTAACATAATTTCTACTAATAAATGTAATTCCTGACTCAAATTTGAGACAGACGAGTTAGAAGCGATACTTTACTATCAGCATGAAGTTAAGCATATGTAAGATATGCCTACCACCTGTATTCTTTGCATGCAGAAGCAAATAGTGCTGGGTCAGATTGCAAGAAAGGAAATTGAATTGTGATGCTTGTACTATTAGAGCTAGTACCAGCTACAGTGCTGTAATGTAGTCATAGGTTGATGTGCTCATTGCTCGTGCTCTAAATACACACCAAGTATTCACGTCTCCTTGAAACAATTTCTTCATGTTCAAGAACATCGCAGTTCTGCTTAAGAGTTTCATTTCTAGTAATGTTATTAAATATTTATCAAGAGTCCTGCTTCAGATCTTTTGCAAGGTAATTAAAAGCACAAACTTTTTGCAAATACAAACGTACCTCTAATTTGGGGCTGCCTGTGCTGTACGCGCAAGTTTCCTGTGTGCACTTTTCCAACTGACACTCAATCTGAGATTGCTCGCAGGTTTTCCTTGGTGACTTCCCTCCACATTCCCCACGTATTTCACTATTGTCCTCATGTTCATACCACTGATCCTGTGATACTTCTGTTCTGTCATAGCCTTTTTGAACTCTTTCATTGTGCATCCACTTTCTCACTAAGCTATTTCAACTGCAGGAGCTCTTTTTTTTCCCCCTTATCTAGGATGCTGTAATATAAATAACTTTTCTGCTAAATTTTTTGTATATTCTTTGATATTTATCTTTTAGGAGTACTTTTAACTAGGACAGAGTTGTATGCAGGTGTGGGTCCTAGTCAAATTTGGTAGGCTTTCTAAGTAATTTCATAATGACTTTCTGGAGACTGAATATACTCTTCCGTTATAGTTCACTTTGTGCTTATGATCTAGTGCTCAATTCTAAGGTAATTAATAGTGCTATTTATTTATTAGAATCCACCAGTTTTGCAAGGCAACCAGTGCTGATTTAGATTCATATTTTGGATGCATCTTAGAACAACACTTACTCTACTTGCTTTCCTTTGTCACCTTGTTGTGACAGTGCCTCAAAATACTCTTGTGATGCCTTCCATGTCAAATTTCCCTAGCTGGTCTGATGCACTGTAGATACTTTCTTTCAAATAAAAATCAGTTTTCCTCCTCTCCTTTTGAATTATTTGCTTTGTTGCTGGAAACCAACTTTGGCAAATAACTGTGTTGCAGATGCAGTTACAATTGTTTACTTTTTCATGTGCTTTAGAATTTCTTTTAAAGTAAGACTGAAATCTGCAACAGAGTTGATCCTTATGACTAAATGTTTGTGTGCTTGTTAGAACAAGTGTATTTGCCTTTGGGTAGATAATGTTCTGCCAGGATAAGGCCTCTTGTAAAGATGCACAGTTACAGGTACTGTACAGGTATTCTGAAGACCTGTGGATCAAGCCTAAGTGGAAGCTCTTGACTCTTTCAGGTATTCTGAATGACTCAATTTATGTCAGCTTGTCCTTCACAAAAATAAATCCTCACGAGGCTGCACAACACATTGACTATATGAAGAAAAAAAATACGCCTGAAAACAACAGAGTGGAAACTTCGAAGGTGGAAGTACTCAGTGACCAGCTGAAGCAAAATCCATGGCCTCTGGAGAAGAGCATATTTGAGAGTCTGCCTCCTAGGCTTCGTAAAGGTACATTCTTCAGACTCTGTTCTATAACTTTAAATGACGACCTTTGATTTCCCACCTTTACCCCCCTCAACCTTGCTCTAATCTTATAATTTGCAAAAGATATTTTTTAGTTGATCATCTAACTCCCTATGAAATTAGAGACTGGCTGAACCTAAAAATGTTCTTCAAATACTTATGAAATCAAGTTATGTACATGTTGATTTAGCTACAGAAATAAGACTGAAACGGGCGAAAGAGCTACTTCAACACTGTGGAGTCATGAGTTGAATTCTCATTTGGTTTTGGATATACTTAGTAAGTCCACAGTATCTTTTATGAATGTTTATTTCACAACAAAGCTGAACTTCAAATCCAAACACCAGTTAGTTACCCTGTTGTACTTTGATATCATGCTTCAGTAGATTTCTAATTGTCTGGTTCTCCTGCCTTTAAATAAGATGTGAATAGACCAGAAACACTTCTGATATTTCTTAAAATGTTTTGGTAAAAGTTATAGGTTCTGGTCAGTATTTTCAAGATTGGAAATTTGTAGCCCCAAGGACCTAGGAGAATAAAATCTGAAGTGTGAAACATCAGAAAATTCTATATAACAACTGGAATATATGAAACTGTAGAACTTAACTAAACTCCTTAAAGTTACCCAGTCTCAGACAAGACAAGAATGGTGTCTAAAATACATAAGTATTTTTGGAGAACTGAATCTTACATCCTCTAGTAGTAAATTAAACTTACTGCTTAGAAGTTCTGTGTGTTGCCTTTTTGTCTCTGTGGTATTAGTCAGTGCTTCCTGTATTTTACTCCCGTAGCATAGAGGTTTGTGATGAGAGTGCCTTGAGATTACTTTTCTCAGTTTCTATTTCAGCTTTATTCAGCAAGACTTGATCATATTGACTGAAGATTACCAAGCCGTGAGCGAATTATTTAGACAGCTTTCATATAGTCTAACATTTTTTTCAAACACAATTATTCTTAAGCACTTCAGGAAGCTTGTAAAGAACCAAATGGATTCTATGCTCAGTTCTCTAAACTCTTCCCAATACGGGTGATATCCTATCTGATGCTACCATATACACTACCTGTGGAGTCTGCTTATTCTGCTGCTTTACGGTAAGGAACTTACCATGAATCACTTGGAAATTATACTTAAGTACAATGGAATGCTTATTCAGTTTTGTAGGCACTCTGGTACTTGATAATTGTAATGTTAACTGTCCAAAGACTTATTTCTGCCTACATAATGCCTTATCCTAAAACCTCTATAACCTAACACTAGATAAATAAGCATACTAAGAAAATTTCTAACTAAAATAATAAATTTAAAGCTGAAAATTGTCTTTTAACTGCTCAAAAGAAGCACCCTTAATTGTGTGATTGTACAGATTCTTTACTACTACTGCTGTGTTCTGCAGTGGTATTTGAACTCCATCTGGAGTTCTGTGTTTTAGCTTCTTTCAGAAGTCAGGAATGACTTTTAGCAGTTTATTTGCCAAATACATTTTTATCGGGTTTGTTTAGGTTCACTGAAGGTTGCACTCTTGAAATAGCACTAATTTTAGAAGTTTTCTGGTTCTTGTAAAGGGGGAACTATGCTGCGCTATGAACCCTAAACTGTTGGCTTGCTTAACTGAATTCCAATATGTGAACTGCAGATTCTATTATGTTATTTAGAAAATACTAGAATAAATCTGTTCTGGAAATGGATCCACATATAACTCCAGTAAAATATTTTTCTGTGCCACATAGAATTATGCAGAAGTGCCCTGTTTGGCAGATAAGGAGCAATCAACAGAATTGCATGGGCTTTTCCCTCTCCCCACTCCAGTGTAGCTGATTTCTGTTAGGAGCATTGTAAGGGGGGGGAAAAAAAAATTGATGTTCTATGCCTGCCTTCTATTCTTCCATTGTGCTTTTTTGTTCTTCCTTCCTCTCCCCTGTAACACTAAACTCACCAGAAAGTTCCTGCTACACAGAGATCTCAGAGATGGGAGTCCTTTGCAGTCTGGTTAGAATTTGGTAGAATGCACATACTGGTCAGACACTCAGCACAGATCAGAGATGTAGTGATATGTGCTGCCTTTTTTTCTTAGCTTGTAGAGAAGAGATGAGTGAAATAGGTGGAAATTTAGGGAGGTTGGGAAAACCTGAAGATATTGGTGGGGGGAGTTAACACAGCTTTCATTCTCCCCAAGTTATTTTGTTGGGTGCATTATGTAGGAACATAAGCAGAGCTAATCTGCATTACAAACTTACAAAATAACTTGTGCATTTTGATTGTAGGCTAGTGAATTGGTTCCCTGACATGCCTGCTGATGTTCGATGGATGCAAGAACAGCTTTGCCAGATTGCTGGTACAGTTTATTCCCAGGCTAAAAGGAGGCTGTTTTGTACATCCAGGTAAACTGGTGTGCTGCTGTGTGCAAATGATGCATTTTTAGAAGTTCTCTCTTAACAGAGCTTCAAGTACTATTAAGTTTCCCTCTTAAAATAAGATTTAATAATTTTCTCAAAAGGAGCACAAAATGGTTCTTATTGCTTCTGACCTTTTCCTTTTTTTTTTTTTTTTAAGTATACTTTGATGAGTTACGAACAAGAAACTCCATAATGTTTGCTGCACACTGTAGGTGAAGAGGTGTTTGCCTATTGATAGAGTTAGGCTTTAGGGAGTGTTACAGAGCGGGCATTTGAGAACAGAGACCTTGCTTCTGCTCTGCTCTGTAATAGCTGGAGCAATCGGTAAGAAAAGAGGAGAAGGTGGTTGCTCAGAAGTTCTAAATCAAGTGGCAGTTAGGAACTAGAAGACACTGGGAGAAAGACCAAGTCTTTTAGGAGTCTAGCTGGGGGCACTTGTAAGAGCACAAAATAAAAATCAAACTCCACCAAAAAACACACAGATGAATATGAAGGTAAGGTAGCTGGGAAAAACTAAAATAAGACAAATACAGGAAAACATACAGAAGTTTTCTATTTCCATATAGGGAAATATGGAACCTTTAATTCCTTGGAAGAGACCTCTTCTGTTACCTGGTTGCAACTAGGTTCTTTGTGTTTCTCTTAGCAAGCAGATGTGGGTTTTAGCCTTTCAGACTTAATGCTTCTGTTAGTCTTCGTAGTGCTGTGTATATGCAGGAATCAGTGACAACTCACCCTAGTATGAATCTAAGAATGCCATTACAGTTTCATCCGTTGCTGAGGAGTTTTAACATTTGCCCAAGGACCTTTGGAAACTCTTATAAAATAATACAAAAGCTCACATTTTCCAGTTAAAATGGACTTGTTGCTGAAAGTGAAGTGAGTTGCACAGTCACATCAGGGTAGAGCTATGAGTAGCTCTAACACTGTAGGCTGTCTCTGAGGTCCAAATGGCTGTAGGAGTGAACTCTCTTAAGATTTGGTTTGAAAAAACAGAAACCCAGACTTCAGCAGAGCAGGTCATATTTTTTCTGCAGTAAATAGGATGTTTGTCTCAGCTTCTGGAGTTGCTGGGTTGGAGAAGGAGGACGTAAATTGGCCTGAAAAGCTATCAGCACTGAACAGAACTCTTAAATGTTTCATAAAAGCTTCCAAGAGATAGCTATTACACCTAACTGCAGCAGTTATTTCAATTAGAGCATTGCCATGTTCTATGTACCACATAGTTTTAAATTCAAACCAAAAATGCCTTTCATTTTAAGCCACCAATTCTCAAGCTTTTGTTGTTTTTTAGTAATAAATTTAAGTAAGGAGGAAAAACAAGAAACCTTTTATTGCCTTGGCAGTGCGGAGCAACACTGACCCATGAGAAATGCAGTTCTGAAGAACTGCTTGTTCTTATTTCCTTAAAATCTTTGACAGGTTCTGCACTGGCATCATGGAAGATGCGAGAGAGGAGAGAGAACTTCTTTAGAAAAGAATGGGTATTCTTGGTGACAACCTCAGCTCCTCAAAAAGGAGGACTAACCTGGTGATTTTGGTGGTGTTTTAAAGACTAGGAAAGTTCCATTCAAGTTGGTGATACTCAGCTGGTTGTGAAGTGCAATGCAGAGATGGTGTTTGAAATAGATCAGCTGTCTTTGCTTGTGAATGTTGAGACCATGCTTGTTAACGTCTGATAATTGCTGTGATTCATTAAGGGGTCACATACTCTAAGTGGATAGCTGGGGGAGACCAGAACTATTTAAGAGGTAATGTACCAGCTGGATCTTCCCTTCTAAGCTTTTCAGAACAGTGTGGTGACTTTTTAATTTAATGTCTTTATACCCACTAGTGAGGACATCACATAATGGTAGGATGCTTTTCCAGATAAGATTAAGATCCTTTTCCTGTTGTTCTATGCCCTAACTCATTACATGCATTTAGAATTAACCTTTTCCTTTCATGTCATTCATCATGAAGATTTCCTGTAAGATATCTGAGCAGTAATAGAAATGTCATTGCAACACTAATCTTTTTTTTTTTTTTTTTCCTTTCTTAAACAGGAAAGACAACTACACACCACTGAGAAAATGTCAAACTGCACCATCTACTATGGAACTTCGTTCTCCATACTGTCATCTTAAAATGCCTCACTCTTCTGCAGACATTGAGACCTGGCTCTGGGAATCTTCATGCTACATGGACTCTGTTATGAAACATACTTCTAACACAAACGAGCAGTCAGACTTAAACTCCTATCCTAATTTTCTCCCCAATTCTGACGAGTCTGGTTTGGAAATAGATTTTGACTCCTCCTCAGAGACAAGTTTCCAAACTGCTCCAGAATATTAATTTGGAAATAGATTCCACAGTTTTCAAAATTCCAGTTTGGCAAAAATTTCAATCCTAAAGGACTAAAGGTCACTTTGTTTATTGCCAATAAGTCTTGGAAAAATGTTTACAGCTTCCTGAGAAATCTGCCTTTGGAATTCTGCTGTTTTATGGATCATAAAAACAATGGCTGCTATACTAAGTAACAGACTACGTGTCTGTCAAAGCACCAGCTCAGTGAACTCTAAAGTTTGTAGTAAACAGTGTCTCTCTAGATCATTCAAAAAAAAAAAAAAAAACCTACTTTCAGGACAACAATGTAAATTCTGTACACAGCTTGTTAGACAAACAAGCATTGATTTCAAAAGCTTTTTAAAAACACAATTCCTAATGGTATGTTTTAAGATTACTTTTATAGCACTTAATGAAGTTGGACTTGTACTTCATAAAGGGAAATACACATTTGAGCTTTTTAGTGGCCTCCTATGTCTGTTTGCCTTATGTTTAAAGATACCCTTCTATTTACAGAGAAGTTGTCTGCATGAGATACTGTAGGAGCAGTATTAGTCTAGGTTATTGTCCATATTGCACAGCTCATCTGACTGCTCAGGTTCCTCTGTGGCTCTTTCCCTTCTTAAATACTTCAGTGGAAAAAGTCATGAGAACTGGGACACTTTCACCTAGAGTGTAAACAGGTACAGTTTCCATTGACTTCATAGGATGTTTGTGTACTCAGACCTTAATACTTGACCTGGTACTGAAAAGTAGGTAAAATAGTGGCTGTGATTAGTAACTTTGAGAAGGTGTTAAACTTTGTGGCAGATGTTAACTGCTTCGATGTATATCACGTGGTGGCTGATGTTTTGGTCTTCCCTCTAATCGCTATCCAATCATTCTTGATTTTTTTTTTTTTCTTTTCCTCCTCCAGCTTGGGAGATTCTTCTCCCCTTCCTTCATTTCCCTCTTGGAAGAGGGTGGGAAGGAAAAAAGGTCCTCTCGGGCTTAGGAAGGCTTGACAGCCCCAGGGGAGCTTTCCAGGAAGTGTCAGACAAAGCAAACATGAAAGACATAATGGAAGCAGCAGTGTCTGGGGGCCTGTGCAATGGTCTCAAGTGATGGGTTGAAAATCAACCAGACAGCATCTGTACTGAGTGGGGAGGATTGCAAATGTCTCGGTGTGGGGTTTTCTGAAGTGGAAGGAGAGCGCTGGGGAGGGAGGAGCAGTGGCTGGCAGTGTGATCCCCTGAGAGGGAGGGGAAGGTTTCCTGCTGGACTGTAACCTGGGGTGTGCAGAGGGCTTCCAGGTGGTAGCGAAGTGCAGTGTTGGACGCGGTTTCTCAGCTGTGGTTTCCCTCAGCACCACACAGTGCCGAAACAATGTGAGAGCAAAGCATCGCACCTGCGTTACCCTGACAGCCCGGTGCTGTCTCACTGCAGCTGTTCGTTTCGTGTGTGCATGTATCCTCATTGTCAATGACATGTTATTGAAACCACGATTAAAAGACAAAACGCCTGGGTTTGTTGCGTCTTTATCACTTCACGCTTCCATAACCTGCACCAGAACCCCTATCCCGCTCCTTCAGAACGTAGAGCGTTGTGCCCGCCGTCGCTTCCGGCCTTGCCCTTGCGCATCCGGGCATCGCCGCTTTGTTCCGCCCCTTCCGCTCCTTCGCCCAATGGGGGCTGAGGCGGGGTTGTCTGTCATGGCTGCCCCCGTGTCGCGGCCTTGAGCGCATTGCTCCTGCCCCCGCCGAGCGCCCTCCGGCCCGCGCCGCCATGGGCACCGTGCACGCCCGGGTGAGCGCCGCGCGGGGTGGGC